>JAODAL010060942.1:0-20603 GCA_025379985.1 Phyllomedusa bahiana | reverse complement strand
GTGCATTGGTTAGTTTAAAATTTGTGATTGATAACAGAGACTTTATTAGCAATCAATGCAGAAATCCAGAGAATACCAAAGGGTTCATTTACTTTTCTTGCAAATGTATAATTACATTTAGAGTATGAAATTGTAAAGGATTGATAAAATTTTGGGCTTTTACCCCACTAATAAAAAAAAATCACTATATAAAATTTATGCTGTTTGTTTATGTATGCTGAGCCCCCTGAGGGTGGCAGCGGTAGACATCTTTTTTAAAGTTAAACTTGCTTGAGAAGCGATTAGGGGATTTAAAATTGTTTATATTTGACATTTTCACCCTGAATTTGGTTATATGATGGAAATGGTGGAATCATTTTAAATTTTTTAAAGTGCATAAAAATTTTTTAGGGCAATGTCAACACATGCGACAACAAGCTTTGTGCATTGCCAGTGGGATTGTACCAACACTATTTATCATGTAGTAAAGTGACAGAGGAATTATTCCAACATGACAGAGCCCTGACTTCCGTAATAAACTAAAACTCGCCGTAGACCGGCTTGCAAGCGTGGGTGTGTGAAACCCTCCTATAAGTCCACGTTCAGCTTTTCCCAGCCAATAAACTCTAAGCCAACTCGGATTTTGACTTTTTTTTAATTGAGTTCAAAAACCGTACAATTAATATATCTGGCAGCGGGACGGGGGAAACCGTGTGCGTTGGGCTAAAACATGTTTTGTTGCTCGTTGGAAGGTTTGTGGAAAGAAACTTGCCCGATTAAAAATCAAATTGCACTCCAATTACAAGTGAAAAAGAAGACAGCCTTAAGCCTGGGTTCACATCTGAGCTTTTGGAGAAGCAATTTTTCTTCTTTTTTTTAACAATGAAACTAAACAGATCGAAAAAAAAAAAAAAACAGCTATCAGTGCATTTTAATGTGTGTAATGTGCCGAAAAAATATTCCAAAATACTCAGTTAGGTGTCATGTATAAGTCAGATGGAAAATTATTTCTACAAAACTGTGTGTAAAATTTCCAAAGTGACCCTAATATTAAAAAAAAATTACAAAAATCTTTTTAAAAAACGTAAATTATAAAAAAAAATTTAAAAAAAATGATTACAAGTTGAATTATAAAAATGATGAAATTTTTTAATTTTTTCTGAAATTAAAAATATCAAGAGACCGTCCCGCCAAAGAGCTTTCTGTGAATTCACCCCCTTTGAACGCGTTTCTTCAAGGGTCAAAAAATCGTTGTTCATGTCTTCTAGGCGTACACTACGTTTTGAGATCTGCCTTAACCCCTTACCCCCATACTTAAGAGGTAAAATTCATTTTACCGCGGGGTTCCATTTCTCTCCAGGTAAAAAATGGGGACTCTTTGGTGTTTTTCCCGGACTCCTGATTTTCCCTCTTTTTAAACCTTGAACCTTCCGCAATCGGTTGCCGGACTGGATCGATCCCGTCGACCGACCCCACTGGGACCCCCCCACCGAAGCAACAGATTGTTCGTAAATTGTTTTTCAACTCCCTCCCCAAAGTCCAGCGTTCCCCCGAAAAAAAGAAGAGGTCGGGGGGCCACTCGGCGGACTGGGCCCTTCGCGTTGTGGTCAAGAAATGTGGATTTATCTTGTAATGTCTGCTGTCCTTCTTCTTGGAATGTTTTTACCCTCTTTATCTTTCCTTCCCTCTTGATTCTCTGGAGTCCCTTAAACCTGTTTTACTCTATGCCAAAGGTAGGCTTTTTTTTTTTAATTTGGGGAACATTTATGACAATGGTTAAAAGTATGTGTGTTTTCTTTTTTCTAAATATATTTTTTTTTTAAAAGTGTACATTCCTGCCCGGGGGTGTGGCCCACACGGGTTATGATTGGCTTTGGGTTGGCTTCACGGTTGGCCATTTTGGCCCCAGTGTTTCTCATTACTTTGACCCCCCTATTTTTTTTGGTCTGTCGCAGGGAAAAAGCTCCTGGTTCCTTTTTGAATGTTGGTTAAGGACCTTTTTGGGTCCTCGAGTTAGTGTCTTTCCTACTCCCTTTTTCCCCCACCCGCTTGTCGGAGTGGGCCCACGTTATCCCTCCTGTTTGGAGACATAATGTGGTGTGTCCCTTCCATGTGCCCTATTAAGAAAACATCCCTTAAATGTTAAGGGATTAAATTTGCCCAAAAAAAAAAGGAAAAAATCTTTTTCACTTACACGGGTTTAAAAGCCCCATATAGTTGCCTCCAAAAAACCCCATAGGTTACAAGAAAAAACGCTCTACCCAAAAACTTTATACCGCCCTGGTTCCCCCCAGGGCAACCCCCTCAAAAACTAAAGGGTTGGCTAAAAATATACACAAATCCCCTCCCTTTGAAAATTAATAGCCTAACGTACAGAGGCTAGGCGGGTTTTCATAAAATGTGCCTTTCAGGTATATTAAAAATTAGCTAAAATTATTTTTAAATAAGGGGCAGGTCTCTTCCGCCGGGGTGCTTGGACCTAACATGTTTTGCTCGGGGTAGAAAATTTCTGTGTGGGGATTTTAAACTTGCCCTGGCTTCGGATCATCTTCAGGACGCTCTTCGGTCCCACAGGGCCCAAACTAAGATCGTACAAATAATATGAGCTTTCAGAGTGTGGGGATAATGCCCCCGGGGGGGAAAAGGGTTATACATTTTTCTCTAACCCCCCCAAAAACTCAGTCAAATTTGATACTTTTTTGCAGCATCCCTTCTCCCCCGCGGTCGAGGCCAGAATTGAGTTGGGTTACTTTCCGATCATGCCCCTTTCATTGCTCACTGGATTTTCCCGTATTTTAGAGCCCCCCTTTTTTTTGGAGATAAATGAACCCTTGCTGCAAGGAGCGCTTTGCTTGCGGGAAATTGCAATCTGATTGAGACTTCAAATTAAAATCATAGGGGAGTATACTTCTCCCGCCCCCAGGGGGAAGCTTTAAAATGTGTGATAGGGGAATTTGATAAAAACAGGGGCCCCGGCTGAAACGCGAGGCCCCAGTAAATCAGTCTCGTTATCCGAACTGTGTTGGGGATCCCTCATGGGCTTAGGCTCGAATTGTTTTGCCCCATTGATTAACTCGGGAAGGATTTCTGACCTCTGGAACGCAAGCTTTAAACGATCAGAAAATTTGCGTGAGATGCCTTTTATGGTGGAGAAAACAACCTGGCAGAACTTGGCTGGGCGTGAGAGAAAAGAGAGCACCCCATTTACCCCCCAGATAAGACACCCGGGGGCCCGCTGCAACCATGACGGAAGACAACTAGGTTTTTTTTCACCATTTTTCCCCAATCTATAAAATTCCCCAAACCAAGTAAGTCCCCACCTTTGGGGGCCCCTCGATGCACTGGGGAAATCCCTGCGACGTACAGCCCCCCCCCCCGTTGATAATGATGTTGTGAACGCCCTGGAAGCCCCTTCTTTTCCAGAGGAACTAAGGGGGCCCATTCCCCCCTGCCCTCGGAAAGACCCCGGGCCCAGCGGCTTTATTTTAAAAATTCTATAAACAGTTATAGCGTTTGAAATCCCCTAGTTGTTTCTTTTAATTCTGTGTGTTGAGAAAATTTTGAGCGTCATTTCTTAGAGCCATTCAGGTGGTACCCCAAAGGAAAGGGAAGGGGCCAGCACTCTGTCAGAGCTACCCCCATCCGCTTATTAACACGGTACTAAAAATTTTGCCCAAAAAAATTGCTTAAGACTGAACCCCCTTTTGGGGGAATTAATACATCTGATCAAATGGGGGTTTTTTCCTACAAGAGAGGTGGGGATAACACCCTTAAGCCTTTCCCTTTAATAACCCGTCCGTAAAACTAACGCCCCAACTTTTTTACTTTTTGACGCAGGAAGGCGTTCGAACGAGTGGGTTGGTCTTCCTCTTGGGGCTTGACGTTCTGGGTATTGGCCCCGGTCCCCTTTGGGTAAGATAAGGCACTTTATAATTCTCCCCGGCACAAGTTAGAATTAATGGTTCCCCATCTGAACCTTTTTATTATATGGCACTGGCAGGGTTGCCCGTCTCCCCCCAAATGTATGTGTTGGCTATGGAGCATCTGTTTAAGTATCAGGGGGAAATTCGTCATTTTGGCCCAAAAGTGGCAATTCTGTCAAGTGCTCTGCATTTGCGGCGACCTATGCTTTTGGGATCTGAACCACTCTCTCCCCCTCCCCCCGTTCTCCGGTCCTTTGGGCCCATTTAGGCACTTACAACCCAAAAATTTAAATGCCAGAGTCTGGGTTATCGGGAAGGTCTCGACCATTTAGAGGGAATTTTTTGTTCTCTGGGCCCCTCCCCAATTAAAATATTTGGGTTAACATACCTTCCGACCCCGGGAGCTTTGATCTCAAAATTTGCCCCCCTTTTTAAATTTATTCGTTTGATCTCTCCAAATGGGAAAAAAAGGGGGGTTTTTTTTGGTTAGGCGCATCAAAATAGCAAAAGAACTATCCCCGTCTGTTTTATTTATTTCAGACCGTACCAATTCTTCTCCAAAGTCCTTTTTTCGTTCTAATGTTAAACATGCGCTTTGTCGGGGCTCAAAGCATCCCCGGGTATCAAAGGCCCTTGTGAAGCCTAGATTTAAAGGGGTTTGGGGATTCCCAATCTCCAGCCTATTTTTTGCGGCATCGGGGGTTTTTAATCCCGGATGGCTTCACCCGTAGGGTAAAAATTTTGGGTGAGATTTAGGATGAATTGTACGGTTATCCCAACGGGAACCCTACCCCTGGTGCCCCCCCAGTGGCTCCAGGAAGCTCCCCTGGTCCCTCCACTCGTTGCCGTATACGGCCTTAAATTTTTGGTCTTTTTCCTTTTTTAGGCACATCCCGGAGCCGGGCGGACCGCTCACTCCCAATTACGGGAAAAGGGTCACCAGTACGTTGAGACGGTGGGCCTTGGTTTTAGGGGGAATCAGAGGCAGGATTATAAAGGACATTACCATGCAGGTCCCCCAAACAATATCAAAACAGTAGTGATGATTTGGTGTCCCAGATTTTCCAGATTACACTACTACCAGCTGAGAAAATATATGTCTTGCCCAAGAGTGCCCCTTTCGTTCACTAGCCCCCCTTTCCCTGTTCGAGAATTTTTGCCCGGATATGCTCATCAACACACCCGCTTTAGAATTTGTATTGTCAAGATCGGGGTTCATCCAGATTGCCTTTAAAAAGCTGGAAGAGGGGGCCTGGCCCGAAATCTGTCATGAAGTTGGGGGGAAATTTTTTTCCCCTTCCCGGGCTCAATACGGTTTTTTAAATGCAAGAATTAACTATAAGATCATTTTGTTGGTACCGAGTCCCCAGGTTTTTAATGCTATTATCCCCCGGTCTCCAAGAGTGCTGGGGGAGTCAAAAAGGGAGGGCTCTTGTCACCAGTGGTGGAGTTGCCATCTTTAAAACCTTCTGTTTTAAATGTCCAAATTATAGAAAAAATCTTGGTGAGAGACTGGATAAAAGATCCTGCAGTTCTGCTCCTTCAGGCCGTCCCGGGGTCTTCCGCACTCTGAAAAAAAAGATATTCCCCCTTGTTTTAACGCCGCTAAGTTGGGATTCCCCGACTTTGGCGCTCCCTGCCTGTCCCTCCCTCAAACTGGTTGAGGAATTTCCCTAAGATCTGCAGATGGGGGGAGCATGCGAAACGACTCTAGGGGAGGCTATATTTTCATAAGATCTGGGATGAAAGGCTTGCTTTTTTTGATGGACCCTACGTTCTTTTCCTAACCTGGTTATGCTACCTGTGGTGTTCGTGGGGGCATTGGGCATGATCTGGGCTCGAAAAATCGATATACCCATACCTTTCCTTACCCTCTACCCCTTGTCAGGCTTTTTTGCCTTTTATTGTTTCCTTCATGTTTAGAGACCCCCGTTACTGACACCCTTTTATTGAAACGTCTCCGTTTGGGTGGAATGGCCCCAGTCACTTTCTTTTCTGTTCAATAAATTTTGCATGAAAGACTGCCTGGGTGTTCACAAATTCACATTACATTTCAGTATTGCCAGTCAAGCATTTCAGATTACCCGGGAAAATGTGGCTCCCTTTGGGCCCCCGAGTTTCTTTGCTAATGCTCTCTCTATGATCTTGAGTGAATGTATGTTTTTGCTTATTAGTCTTATTCCGCTATTTTTCTTTAATGTCAATGTTAAAAATTCTTAGTATGCCAATACTCCATATGACTTGTGTTTTTTTGATGATTGACTCTGTCAATCCCTTTGTGGACTCCCCCCACAAGCCAATGATCTACGTTTTGAATACCCTTTCTCAAATTTTAAATTGCATTGATATATTGGAATGTAACGTCCAGATTTCTTTTTCTGATGTTTGTCAAAATAAAGCTTTGAATTTCAAAAAAAAAAAAAAAAATATCAAGCAGAATTCTAGAGTGAACCCAGTGTATTGTTCCACATCTAAAAAAAAAAACAAAAAATGATTGTCACAGAAGTATTGTGCTTCAGGTTTGGTCAATGTTGACTGTGACTCCCGCCTTGTTTCACGGAGTGGCCGGGCCCCGTACGGTAGTACCAGCAATACTGCCCTAACGGCGGCCCTAATCACTCCTCTCATAGTGGGATCTAATGACGATCCACGGAAAAGAATGAACATGTTATTTTTCTTCATTATCTAGGATTTGAAATTTGTGCTGTGGAACATGTGCGTTGTAGTTCACTGTGTAAAATACAGCGAGGACTGGCCATGTAAGTGAAGAGGCGTCAGAATACACAAGGATTTTAATGAAAACTCACAGAATCCGCTTTGAATTCCTTGTTAAAATCCATCATGTAAAAAAAATTAGGAAATCTGCTTACAACTCCCACACTGTTAGGGTATGTTCACACAATGTGCTGTACTCGCCGCAATACATCGTGTCTTTCAGAATCTCACGCTAATGCAGGCATACTCCCGCGGCGTGGGGGGCCGGTAGCCCGACGGCCCCATAGACATGCATTACTCGCGCCGCGTATTCGCCGCAAGTAATTGACATGTCCCTTATCTCCCCGGGCATACAATACGATCATATTCTACGAGCGGGGAGAGGAGGCGTAATCCATAGCTCTCTATGAGAACTATGGATTACCGTAATTTTGCGCATGTCGCCTGTATTAGAGAACAAATAGGCAGCGAAATGCGTGCCGAAATTAGCCCGTGTGAACATACCCTTGGGGGTTCCACATCAAAATCCATGTTATTTCCACGTGAAATCCATTTCCCATTGTATCTAATAGGTGATGAAAAGATCTGTGATGTATAAATTACGGCCTGGAGTTTTCTGAACATCTGCAGCACGAAAAAAAACCTGACATATTTATGAATCCAAGTTCACACAGGTTCCACAGCGAAACCACGTTGGTAAATAGCACGTGAAATAGTCACAATAAATGGGACTTCTCTGCGTCCAAGTCCACAGCACAAAATGAAAATCCATGGCCGCAACCTGCTCCGATCCTATGGGAAAATCGTGCATGGGGCCTTAGGCCATGTTCACACGGCTTATTTGAGCACGTATTTCAGCCCGTAAGTCGCGGTGTACTGCGTGAATTACAGCTGGAATACGGCCCAGTCATTACGGTAATCCACAGTTCTCATAGGAGATTACGTCTCCTCTCCCCGCTCGGAGAATCCACCGAGCGGGGAGAGAAGTGACATGTCATTTACTAGCGGCGTACACGCGCCGCTAGTAATGATAGTCTCTGGGCCGGCTCCCCCCGCTCCCGCTCCCACCCCACCCTCGTCCACACGGCGTAATTGCGGGGCGTAATTACGCCCCGCAATTAAGCCGTGTGAACATCGCCTTATACTTAAAGGTATATTCACATCTCATTGAGTAGCTTAAAACATGGAGGCAAAGATTAAAAAAAAGATTATTACCAAATACATTGCTGTTTCAATTCTGCTTCATTTTAACGTAATAGCAGTTCTTATCTCCTGCTTGTTTACACAAGCTTCTCTTCTTACCAACCACCTCCCTTTACTTTAGCAGTGACCGGGATAGTGACATCATTCACTGCTGTTTCTTATCAGCAGGACGGAGCTTCTCAGACTTTGATCTTATCTTTCCACTAAGAAACACTTAAACCCTTAAAGGGAATGTGTCATCATATCATATCATATTTTCCATATCACTTTCAATATTTTTTTAATAATTCTTAAGTCCTGCAGTTTTCACGTTGGCCACTAAGCCTAATAATAGTCTGACACTTCCTGTTCTGTAGAGAAAGATTCTCAGTTGTTTGCTCATTATCAGCACAAAGAGGGTCAAACTGAAAGGAGACACCAGTGTGAATAGATAACACAGGATCCACCGGTCACAAGAGGAGATGTCACAGTTCACTCTTTCACCTCCCTGCACAGTGATTTCTTCCCAGGTCACGCAGCATGACTAGAAAACTCTCCTATAGGAGTGAATGTGACTGAGTCAGTCTTAAGTCTCCTATGTGCATGATGCTACTGTAAAACATCTCTCTGACTGCTGTTAACGCAGTGCAAATAAGGCCTAGTGGCCAAAGTGAAAACTGCAAGACTCAAGAATTATTAAAAATATTGAAAGTGAAAAATGAAAAAAAAAAAAAAAAATTCCTAAAAATGTGTTTTTATCATAAAAATGGGACTTAAACAATGACTGATTTTATGATGACACATTCCCTTTAAGACTAGAGAGAAGCCTAGTGCCATCCTGTCAGATCTGCAGAGCACGTATCTATATATTTGCGTCAAAGATAACTCAGCAGCTAAGGTTCCCCGTAATATGTTCAAAAACCTATAAAATATCAGTCGGATTCTTTAATCAGAATCCGACCGGTATTTGGTCAGTGTCGTGTCTCTGTACCCTACGAGTATGTTCACACGGAGTATCTGCGGTCTATATTTCGGAGTGTAATTGCATTGCAATACGTCCGAAGTACAGACCACAAATTCGGTAATTCATAGCTCTCATTGAGAGCTATGATTACCTGCTGTCTGAATGTCTATGGGAGCCGGCACAGAGCTCGGCATATACAGTTCGCGCCGCAATGCGCTATGTGAACATACTGTAACATTGTGCCTTGACAGCATGTTAAGTTTCCTCTCACACCAGAGGCTTCCTCTCATGACAAACACAGCCCTGCTAGCTCACATCCATAGCCAGACATCCTGTCTAGACAGTGCCATCACCAATGACCCTGTAACAGGCACAGCTCGGAATAGGAGCTAGCAGAGCTGAAATGTCAAGCACTGCTGTAGAACCACCCACAGCCTGCACAGGAAATAGAAGCCTGAAGCCGCTGCGAAGAGTGAAAACAGCCTGATAGGACAACCCCCTTACTATCTACCCCAAGATTCATGGGAATGTACATGTAGAGAGCTCCATTATTACTGCCCCGCAATCTGTATGCATGCATAAAGTTATTTTTTGTACAGATACCTGAGCTGCAGATGGCAACTACTCAAACACATAGTCTCATCTCATTGATTAGCTTTAAGCATGTAGAAAACGGTAAAAAAAAGACTAACACCAAATACATTGCTGTTTTGATTTTGCTTCCTTTCACAATTAGAGCTGTTCTTATTTCCTGCTTGTGTACACAAGCTTCCCTAGATTACCGACCACCTCTATCTGCTGTAAGAGTGGCTGGGATGGTAAGGTCACTGCCTGCTGTGTCTTATCAGCAGCACAGGAGCCTGGTTATCTTTTTACTGACAAACTTTACAGCTCTGTAGCCTTCTGCTGATAAAATCCCTCCTTCACCAAAGTCACTCTAACAGGCTCAGCTAGGAAAATCAGAGCTGCAATGTCAGTCAATGTTGTAGAACTGCCAACAGTTTGAACAGTGGGAGCCTGAAGCTGTAGAACCGCCCACAGCCTGAACAGGAAGAAGGAGTCGGAAGCTAGGGAACTGCCCACAGCCTGAACAGGAAGAAGGAGCCTGAAACTAGGGAACTGCCCACAGCCTGAACAGGAAGAAGGAGCCTGAAGCTGGGGAACCGCCCACAGCCTGAAAAGGAAGTAGGAGCCCGAAGCTGGGGAACCGCCCACAGCCTGAACAGGAAGTGGGAGCCTGAAGCTGGGGATCCGCCCACAGCCTGAACAGGAAGAAGGAGCCTGAAGCTGTAGAACCGCCCACAGTCTGAACAGGAAGTTGGAGCCTGAAGCTGGGGAACTGTCCAAAGCCTGAACAGGAAGTTGGAGCCTGAAGTTGGGGAAAAGTCCACAGCCTGAACAGGAAGTGTTAGTCTGAAGCTGTAGAACCGCCCACAGACTGAACAGGAAGAAGGAGCTTTGAGCTGCAGAACCGCCCACAACCTGAATAGGAAATGAGAGCCTGTAGCTGTAGAACCACACATGGCCTGAACAGGAATTGGCAGTCTGAAGCCGTAAAACCGGCCACAGCCTGAACAGGAAGAAGGAGCCTGAAGCTGGGAAACCGCCCACAGTCTGAACAGGAAGTTGGAGCCTGAAGCTTTAGATCTGCCCACAGCCTGAACAGGAAGAAGGAGCTTGAAGCTTTAGAACCACCCACAGCCTGAACAAGACGTCAGAGCCTGAAGCTGTAGAACCACCCACGGCCTGCTCAAGAAGTGGCAGCCTGAAGCTGTACAACCGCCCACAGCCTGAACAGGAAGCACAAGCCTGAAGCTGGGGAACCGCCCTCAGCCTGAACAGGAAGTAGAAGCCTGAAACTCGCTGAGAAGAGCAGGCTCTATAAAACGGCATGGCAAGAATATCCCTTGCATGCCCCCATGAATCTCCAGAACCAAGGGGACAGGGAAAGTATATCTTTGGAGGTGTGGGGGGTATCTTTTCTCAAGGAAAAGGCCACTTTAAGGGCTTTCACAGTAACAGAATCCCTCAATGGCGATCATATTGGTTGTAACCCAGCTTTCCCAGATGCAGATAGAAATAAAACACAGCTGAAGAGACATTTTAACAGCTCGGTGAAAGACGATGACTCAGGGCTTCTATTGGGGGGATGTTTTCTTGATTGGAGCAGGAAGTTTTGGCCGGAGCCCTGAATTGAGTAGATTTACAGTGTACCTGAGCTGTACGGTATATGCTCGGGGCTGGGGAAAGCTAAGTCAACAGATCTGAGGGTTGCAGCCACCATCTGTAAAATCTATCAGTGAGCAGCGCTGCACAGTGATCTCTCGCTGACCCCGGCCTTCCCTCACAGCTATTTCCTCCATTTAAACACAACAATGCTGGTAATTTGTGTGGATTGTGCAGGAAGAGTGACTCTTACAGGATTTCACTTCCATTACAAGAGCATTTTATTTATCCTTTCTAGCAACTGCTGATGTGATTGAATATTGCAGGGCGAGCACTTCGCTCTGCTCCCACCGGAGTGCTGCCATATTAAAAGAATCCATTCAACTGCAAATACATCATCTATCTGCAAACAGCACAGCGGTGGCGAGCCGCAGGGTTTATTCTGCATGATACGCTTGCTCTATCTGCTCATATTGGGCACCAATATTTACGAGATATCACCGCAGTGGCCGCAAGAGCAACAGGGACTGGTGACGAGGACCCAATGTGCAACATAGGTGAGGGAGCATTGCTGTGGTCTAGTAGTCAAATGTCTTAAAGGGATTTTGCCACAATCTAATGTCGACGTGGGATCCTCTAAAATGGGTAATTAATCACTTTTCTAAATATATGTGAAGCCTCTGAGAGCTACAGTCTAACTTACATGCCCTTGGTTTCCTGACAGTTTATATTAGACACGACCAGGAGCTGACAGGAGCCGATCTGGCCGCGCTTGCCTTGTTTGCACTTCTTATCTGATGGCAGGGAACATGGACGAGCTTTGAAGGGACTGGGGAGAAAAGATCCTGTGTGTTTTGTATAGAGAATCCACTGGTTGTATTGAAATTATCTGAGTAAACATGCAGACGCTCCCTGCTCAGCCCTCCTCTCCCCCCCCTGCAGCAGTTTGTGAAAACATGAAAGATGCTGCCTGCGGAGAGCTTATCTTCTCTCCTGAGCAGATAAGAGGGAGAAACTTGTGCACGATACAGTTATCCCCAAATAAGTCAAATAACATGTTTGCTCAAGTACAGAGACTGAATAACAGGAACGTGCAGGGGAGGTGGAGCGATGACATCACAGAGGAGGTACTTGTTTTTTTAAACACAGAAACACAAAGCCCCTTTTTTCAAGCCTCAAGAGGGGAGTATCAGCCTGTTAGGTGAGGAACTCACTTCTTGGCAAAACCCCTTTAAATGAAAACCCATAGTGCGTGATCACATCTACATCTGAGGTTCCTCCGCCACAGATGGAGGTGGCACCGGACCTATTTTAGCAACCACACCAGATGAATCCCATTGACTACAATAGGCTCTGTCAGTTTTCCGCCACAGTGTCTTTCGTGTTAATGAAGAAAAAAGGTTTACAGATTGCTGCTCTCTTTTTTTCCACTTTCCATGAAGGAGTCTGCAATGAAGGTTCCACATAGAACTTCTTTGTTAGAAGTATATCCATGGATAGCGTACTGCTGAGCCAGGGTATCTAAGCTTATCATGTGTCATGTTGTCTGGTTAAATAATCATAATAATAATAATAATAATAATCTTTATTTATATAGCGCCAACATATTCCGCAGCACTTTACAATATAGAGGGAATAAGCACAGACAAACCAGACATTACATTATAAAAAAGCTACTGACAAATGAGACACGAGGTATGAGGGCCCTGCTCGCAAGAGCTTACAATCTATTAGGGTGTACGGGAGAGACGAAGGGTTACAATGTTGGGTTTTTAAAATGGCCCACCCATGTTACTAAATATGGGGTAGTATACATAAAAAAGTGGATAACCCTGCCACCCCAACCATTACATTAAAAAGAAAAGTGCCTGGGGGTGCCAAAAAGGGGGAAAATGACGAATCTGTACAAAATTTTGGGGGGGTTAAAAAATTGGGGGTTTTGATGGGTTTTTAAAGAGATGATTTTTTAAAAGCGCACTTAAAACTTTGGGGGGTTGTGAGTGTGCCTGATCACGGGGGGTAACATGTTCCAGAAACTGGTGAAATTTCTCAAAATCTTGGAGACGGGATGGGGGTTCGGATGAGTGAGGGTGTGTCTTAGATCAGTAGCAGAGCGGAGGAGGGGGTAGGGGGGTAGACAGAGATAAGGGGGGAAAGATTATGGGGGTGCAGCGCTGTGGAGAATTTAGGGGTGAGAGTATTGTTTATGCTGTATTCTGTACTGGATGGGAACCAGTGGTGACTGCCCAAGGGAGAGGATCATTTTGGCGGGAGAGAAAGACAAGTGGCTGCTGCTTTTCAGGATAAAATTGGAGGGGGGAGAGTTTGCACAGAGGGACCGATAAGAAAGGGGGTTACGTGGGTCAGACGAGAATGAATAAAGAAACATGAGAGTTTGGTTGTTTCTACAGTGGGGAAAAGGGGGAACGGATTCTGGAGATGTTCTGGGAGCGGTGACAGGAGTGGGAAGGGATTGGTATAGGGGGTGAAGGAAGATCGAGTCTAGTATCCCCCAAGACGGGGCCTGCTCCCTAATTTCTGGTCCACAACACAAAAGAAGATATCGGGGGGGGGGTTGGTTAGTAGAGGGGGGAGATAAAAAAGCCCCATTTAGTAAATTTTATTTTTAAGATAAGGGAGAATGATGTCAGAGACAGGGGACAGACAGTCACTGGTGTTTTTAGAGGGGGGAGTGAGGGTCTCGGAAGAGGTGTATAATTAGTGTATCGCGTAAGATGGTACTGGAACCCAAAATTAGATGGTTTTTTCCAATGGGGGGGTGTGTAGATTTAAAAGAGGAGAGGACCTGAACGTCCTGAGAACCCCCCACAGCAAGAGGAAGAGGGGGAGGAGGTAAACCTGCAAATAGAACCCCAAGGAGCGTCAGGGGGGTAGGAGAGAACCCGCGAGAGCGGGGTCCCGGTGCCAATGGGGTGACATGCTGAGGAGAAGATGGGGATCCACATTAAATGCTGCAGAAAATCCAGAAGAAGCGCAATGAGTAGTTGCCCTGAAATTTTTTCTGACAGGAGATCTTTAAAATTTTGTTTGAGCAGTTTTGTGGAGTGTAGGGGGGAAAAACCTGATTGCGAGGGGTCAAGAAAAGGAGTTTTAAGAGATGCGGATTAGGCAAGAGTAGACCCAAAGCGTTCCAGGAGTTTGGGATAAGGGAAAATTAGAGATGGGCGGTACTGTACGCAGGGGGTCCAGGAGGGCTTTTTTTTGTAAAGGGTGATAGTGCCTTTTAAAGGAGGATGGGAAGACCCCGTGGAGGAGAGAGGTTACCCGATTCAGTAAGGGAAAGGGATGCTGGGAAATGGACTGGGAAAAGGGGGGAGGGAATGGGTCACTAGAGCAGGTGGGGGGGCGTCGAAGGAGAAGTCTGGAACTTCTTCTTCTGTCGTTGGGGCAAAAGGGGGAGATGTGCGGGGGGGGGGACAAAGGGTTCTGCTTGGGGGTTTTAATGAGTGTTTTGCCGGGTACGTCGTTTTGTCTTGAGTGAGTGGCCAGTTTTCACACAGAGGGCAGTTTACCGGGTCTGAGCTTTAGGCCTGAGGAGGGAGTGGAAAGTGTCAAACAGGCGTTTTGGGTTGTTGGTTTAAAGTGGGGATGAGGGAGGTAAATATTTTTGTTTTACGGTGAAGGGGAGTTGGTAAGTCCCGAGCATGAATTTATAGTGGAAAAGTCTGCGGAAACTTTGACCTTTTCCCCAACGTCCCCCCCCTGGAACATCGTGCAAAGGGGGTCTGAGGCGTTGCCAAGGCTGCGGGCGCTGATCGGTGGTGCGGTGTGTGATGGTGCCAACAGTCCAGGGTGGGTTTTGAGGTTTCATTGTAATGTTTGCAGCCTGGTTGGAAAGGGAGTGGGAGATTGGGCGGGGTGAGGACGTTTGGGGGCTGTGAGTTCCTCATGTTTATGATGGGGATTTCGGAAAGGGGATGGGTAGGTGTATCCAGGGAAAAGGGTGAAGTTAGCGATAGTGAAGGAAATAAGGTTGTGATCAACGAGGCCAAAGGGGGAGTTGCTAAATTAAAATAGACAGAGGGGACAGAAGTCAGATCAAGATTCCCTCCTTTGAGTTGGGAGGTCGGAAACTGCGGGGGGCCAAGGGGAAAGGGTTATGAAGAAGACAAGAGGCAGAAGGGAAACATAGGGTTGTCAATGGGGGTGTTTTAAATCCCTATATGAGAGTGGTATTCAATGAGAGGAAGTGAGGGAGCCGGCCAAAAAGATCCAGAAACGGCGGGAGAGCCCGGGGGGGCTGAAAACAACCCGACTTTGAGAGAAAATGGCCAGAAGATTTTGAGGGGGGGGACCTCAAAGGAAGGGAAAGTGGTGAGGGGGCAGGAGGAATGACCTGGTAGGTGCAGTTGGGGAGAAAGTATGCCAACCTCCCCGGTCTTTTCCCGGTCGGGGATGTGGGTAATGAAGCCCGCCATAGGGGAGAGGCAAGGGGCGCGGGGTCATTGTGGAGCCCGGTTTCTGCGAGGCGAGGAGATTGAGGGAGTTAGGGGGAAACCCCGGGTTTAAAGGACAGCGGGTGAGTTTCTTAAAACCCGGTTTTGGGGGGGCCGTTCCACAGGAAATTTTTTAAAGGAACCAAAAAAGAATACAAGGGAATTTTTAAACCGGGGGGGGGTTTTAGGGGGGTTTTTTTGGGGGAGAAGAGGGGGAAAGGGGGAAAAGGGGAAAAGGGAAGGTGGACCGGGGTTTTGGGAGAATGTCTCCTCCCAGCGAAAAACGGGGAAAAATTTGAAAGAGACACAATGGTTCAGTGGTGAATATGAGGGCGTTTTTTGCTAAAAACCATAAAAAAAGGGGGGTTTTTGGGGTTTTTTTAAAAGTGGGGTAAGTGGGGTTTTTGGGGAGGGGGCGGTGCAGGGGGAAGAAAGGAGAGAGGATTAATGTGGACAAAATTTGTTTGGGGGCATAAAGGGGGGGGGATAGGACGAGGAAAAAGGCAAAGATTTAGATTGAAAAATGTAAGAATGGGCGACTAAGCTTTGGGTTTTGGGGAAACCCGGGTTACTTACAACGAAAATTTTTTCTCCCCCTTCTCCCCCTTTCGGTTATAATTGGGTGAAAAATTAAACTTTAAACTTAAAAAATGCGCCCCATTTCAAAAATGAGGCAGACCAAGAATCTTGCGGGGCCCACAAGGCTCCAAAAAAATAGTGTCTATTGTTTTAGTTAACACACCTTTCAGGTGGCAAAAAACGGGGGGGATTATACAGAGATAGAAAAAAAGGAAGGGGGGGGGCCAAAGGTTTTTACTTAAACTTTAAAAACAAACCCCAAATTTTTTTTAAAAACAAAAGCGGGGGGTTCTATGCATTTTTACACAACCATAAAAACAAAAATTCCGGGGAAATAAAATTATACCCAGCAGTTGGATAGATGAGGGGTTTGTATTTGGGTGTATGGGACATCCCCTGTGAAGAAAAAAAAACAAAAAAAAGGGGAAAAAGGTGGAAGCAGGGGAAAAATTTGGCGCGTTTTCATAAAATTGGGTAAAATTTTCATCTTTCATTTTTTCAAAAATGCTGTCACTTAAAAAAATGCTTGGCAGACCAAAGGGGGGTTTCCTCATCGGGCGGTTTAAACCAAAACCTTTTTTTATAGCCCGCTTCGGGCTCCCACTTCCTGTTTAGGTTTGGGGGTGATATACAGGACTGATTTTTAAACCCCCCTTCCCGGCATGGGAACTATGGGAAATTTTTTAAATGCCGGGTAAGCACCCTTCTTAGGGGAAAATCGAAACCAGGGGTTCACGCCCCAGAACCCCCCAAAGCCCCTTTTTCCCCTTTTTAGACGCCACGGCAAAGATGGCCGCGCCGTCTAAATCAATGAGGAACGGAAGCCTTGTGAAGGCCTCCATCGCTGCCATGTTTTCGATTTCCCCACTTCCGGACCCAGGCTGAAAGTGGGGAAACCCCCATCTTTGTACACCCTAATGCATTGTCTATACAATGCGTTAGGCTGTATAAATAATTGCGCCCCTAGTGGTGAGGAACCCTAGGGGGACTCAAAGTTAAACTACAAAAAAAAAAATGTTTTAAAGCACAGGTGTAAAACTGCGGCCCTCCAGCTGTTGGGAAACTACAACTCCCATCATGCATTTGTATAATCTATAACAGTGGGCATGATGGGAGATGTAGTTTCCCAACAGCTGGAGGGCCGCAGTTTGACACCCCTGTTTTAAAGTGTCAAAAAATAAATAAATAAAGGTTCAAATCACACCCCTTTCGCCATTTTACAAATAAAAAAAAAAGTTACACATATTTGGAATCGTTGCATCCGAAAAAGTCAGATCTACTAAAATATAACATCATTTATCCCGTACGTTGAACACCGTAGAAGAAAAAAATTCCAAACACCAAAATTGCGTTTTTTTGGTCACTTCACATCTCATAAAAATTGGAATAAATTTGATTGAAAAAGTCGCATGCATTCCAAACTGCCAGCAATAAAAAGTACGCATCAGCCCGCAAAAAATGCCGCCTGACTGACGTCCGTAGGTGTTAGTACAAAAAAGTTATTGGTCGCAGATAATGGCGCCGCGGCGCAAATTTCAAAAACAGAAAAAGTTTGGCATTTTTTTACGGCACCAAAACATAACGGAAACCGTACATGTTTGGTATTGCTGGATGAGTATCAACCTGTAGAATACAGATAACACTTTTTTACCGAAGATTGAACGCCGTAAAAGCAAAACTCCCACAAAAATGGCACAAGTACTTTTTTTTACATTTTGCCCTACTTAGAATTTTTTGCTCGGTTCCCAGTATATTGTATGGTATGGTGAATAACACGATGAGAAAATATATCTTGTCCCGCAAAATAAAAGCCCTCATATGTCTATGTAGGTGGAAAAATAAAAAATTTATGGCTCTGGGAAGGTGAGGAGGAAAAAACTAGTGTTTTAAAAATAAAAGGCTCCATCAGGAAGGGGCTAAAGGGATTGTCTCACTACAAAAATTTGCTTTTAGCATGTAGGTAACACTAAATGAAGACGTTTTCCAAATAGATTGCTTTGTTTATTTTTCTTTGTCGAGGAGATAAAACTGATGTTATCAGTTCTGAGTGCACTCCGATTTCTCTAGGTTACCGACCTGCTCTGCCCTGCTATTTTGTCTTATCTGATAGCAGGGATGATGTCATCATACAGGTCAAAGCACACAGAACTGCTGGAAGCTTGAGTGTTATCTGATCTAACAAACAATGTAGACTTATTACTACTGTTTACTTTAGCTCTGAAGCTTCTCTGAACCTGAGAGATTTTTTATCTAATCACAGAGTAATTAGCAGACCTTTGAATACCAGAGCTGATATGCTAATTACCCACAGCCTGACCAGAAAGAGAGACTGGAATGCATGAATGAAAGCTGCTCTGTGAAACAGTGAAGTGAGACAACCCCTTTAAGCTATGATATTCCTGGCTGACACAAAAGTAAAGGGAAAGATTCCAGCACTCGTGCACAGGGATTCCATTGAAAAACAGGTACCAATTACGTTATGATTAAGAGCCAAGGTTTGGGCTCGAAACGCGTAAACTATGCAGTTGTTTTATGTTTTTATACCATGTTTTTAAATAGTTTCGTTTAATAGGTGCGTTTTACATATTTTTCAACGGAATCCCTGTGCACGAGTGCTGGAATCTTTCCCTTTACTTTTGTGTTTCAAGTCGAACATCTACAGCCAGATGCTCAGTTCCTATTTGCACCGTGCAAGAGAATTAGACTATGGACCTCACAGATCCCGGGATCCCTGGTGAGCGTTTTTTCTTTAATATTGTTGGCTTCAATATATTCCTGGCTGAGCCTGTTAGAGGAACATTGTTAACAAAAGAGTGTAAACAGTAAGGAAGAAGGCTATATAGCTCCAAAGGGTTAAAGTTTGTCAGTAACATAGATAAACAAGCCCCTGTGCTGGAGATAACAAACAGCAGGGAGTGACATTACCATTGGCTGGGGCAGCTGTTGAAATGAGAACAGAGAGAGATGGCTGGTAACCTAGGAAAGCTTGGGTACACAAGTAGGAGATAAGAATTATTCTATCTCTGAAAGCAAGCAAAATCAGAACAGCAATGTATTTGGTAATAGTCTTTATTTACTTTTGTCTACATGTTTTAAGTGAATCAAGATAAGGAAACCCCTTTAACTGATTTATCTACGCCTTTCATGTCTGTCACTGTCTTCTCAGCTGATATATATTCTAAAAGGCTCAAGGGAAAAGAGCTGGGACTCTACAGCATCACCCATGGGATGTGGTGTTCCTCAAGTCACATCTGACTGACCAAGCCTTGAAATGTAAGGGATTAAGGCCATTCCAGTTAAGTCATCTGCAGACAGCTGTTTCGGAATGATTGCCCCTCATCAGTATAGAGTAAAATACTGGTTGGCTGGGTGAGAGGAAACAGACATAGCTCAAAAGGGGTGATATTTCTAATTAGGGAGAGGTACTACATAGGTTATTTGACTTGAAAGCTCCACTGAAATCTAAATATATTCTAAAAGGCTCAATGGAAAAGAGCTGGGAGCTCTCACCTAACCATCCAGTGTTCGACTTTGCACTGATTAGGGGCAATACTCCGAAACAGCTGTCTGCAGATGAAGAAACTTTTATAGCAATAATCCCTTTCATATTGCAAGGCTCAGTTGGATGTGACTTGAGGATGCTACATCCAATGGATGGTGTTGTAGATTCCCAGCTCTTTACCCATGAGCCTTTTAGAATATATTTAAATTTCAGTGGAGCGATCAAGGCAAATAGGTCTCCACACCCCAATCTGGTGTCTCTCCCTAATGAGAAACATTATCCCTTCTAAGCTGATGTATATAAGCCTGTCATATGAAACACAATGCTGAGCTGATAAGTCTAAGCCTATGATGAGAAATACTTTAGTACTAAGCTTGTGGGTCTAATATGCTGCCCATCACGTCATTGCAACGTGGAAATTAGGGAGCAACACGCGCCATTGATGTGAGAGGTGAACGTCGGCTGCGAAGGTGTGTAAGGGAGGACAAGTAGAAAGTATAGGGTTACACCTAGGAGTGTGGGTGCTCATGTGGAAATATCAATTATGACTGTATATCCAAGTGATAGGAATCCACAGCACACCAGCTTTTTACTCATTTGCAAGGGAGGACTGGCACCCTACAGAGGAGCAGCTCACCGCAAAAATCACCCCGGGGGCAACCTGACATGTGTCTAACACAACAGTTCAGTAAACCCTACTGTATATGGGGCCCCAGAGCAACGGATGTACGCACCTCTGCTAAACCTACTTTAATTTGGGGCCCCCGAGCAGGGCAGGATGCACGACCTCTGCTAACCCTACTGTGTATGGGGCCCCGAGCAGACAGATGTCACCCGCACCTATGCTAACCCTACTGTTTGGGCCCCGAGCAGACGGGTGTCACCGCACCTCTGCTAACCCCACTGTGTATGGGTCCCCGAGCAGACGGGTGTCACTGCACCTCTGCTAACCCTACTGTGTATGGGGCCCCAAACAGAAAGGATGTCACTGCACCTCTGCTAACCTAAATGTGTATGGGGCCTGGGCAGACAGATGTCACTGCACTTCTGCTAACCCTACTGGTAAAGTGGCCCTGGAGCAGACAGATGTCACTGCACCTCTGCTAACCCTACTGTGTATGGGCCCGAGCAGACGG
>JAODAL010060941.1:0-20604 GCA_025379985.1 Phyllomedusa bahiana | reverse complement strand
TCTCAATGTTTGGGTGAGGCGTCATGGCTGATGTAGTCTAACGCCTAAGGCATTGGTGTGTGGAAATCCTGGCCTATCCACGCCTGATTCATCTTGACAAAGGTCAGTCATTCCACATTTCCCGTGGACAAGCGGGTTCTCCTTGGGGTAATGATGGCCGCACTGAACACCCGCTCTGATGCCACACTACTGGCCGGGCAGGACAGCTTCTCCACTACAAATTCGGCAAGTTGCGGCCACACATCCAGTTTGGCTGCCCAGTAGTCCAGCGGATCTTCTAACTGGTGTGGCAGAGTGCTGTCCAAGTAGGCCACCACCTGTTGGTTCAGGGTTTGCTCCAGGTCCTGCTGTTGTTGCTGCTGGCGACTACCCTCCTCACTAGGCGGGTGAAGAAAGCTGCTCATCAGTGACTCCAGACTTAGGTTGCTGCTGATGGAGCTGGTACTGCTCCTACCCCCCCACCTTCCCCCAGCAGCCGCGGCAGTAGTACGGGAGCGCTGAAGAACCCCCCGGTCAGACCTGTCAGAGGAGGGATGATGCCTCATTGGCTTGCTGCACTCCACCTACCTCTTTTAAACCAGTGCAGGGTAATTCAGTAGCAAGTTCCTATCACTCCCTGAGATGTTGTAGTCTGAATGGCCTCCTAGTGAGGTAACTTGTTAGTGTTATGGACTCACCTGTACTGGGATCCCCTTGACGCTATTGGGAGGTGAGCTTAAACAATTTTTGATCAAAAACTGTGAACTAATAATCCCAGGTTTTCATATTTCCTTAGCAGTAATGCATTTTCAAATATTCCTATATACCTTGATGTTTTACTTAGTTTTTAGTGTGCCACTGATATTTGTATTAGACCTGTCAGAGGAGGGACAATGCCGCACATAGGCAGCGGCCAACTGACTATGGAAGATTTCCCTATAGTATGAGTTTGTCCTCCCTCTCAGCAGCTGGGAAAAAGGCTCCCATTTTGGGCCGGTAGCGAGGGTCCAATAGGGTGGAGAGCCAGAAGTCATCCTTCTGCCGGATGGTGACTATTCGGCTGTCACTAGCCAGGCAAATCAGCATGCTGTGGGCCATCTGCACAAGTGACTGCGAGGGGCTACCTGCCTCCATCTCCACTGTATACTGCCACAGTGCTTGCGGGTCATCTTCCTCGTCTTCCTCATCTCCATCTACCTCCTCCAGCTGCTCCTGCTCCTCCTCTCTTGTCACCTGGGTAGAAAATCCACTCATTTCACCAGACAACGCTTCTGCTCCAATGTCCTCCTCCTCCTCCTCCATTTCAGTCCCCACTGGACTCATGTGGCCACGAGATGTAGTCGCCACAGATTTTTCAGCATCTGTTCCAGGACATGAAGCAGTGGAATGACGTTATTCATCCCGTAGTCCTGGCGACTGACAAATAACGTCGCCTCCTTGAATGGCCTCAGCAAACGGCAGGTGTCACGCATGAGCTGCCACTGGCTGACATCAAAGTTACACAGGGGAGTACTCCTGTCCGCCTGGATCATCAAAAAATCATTAATGGCCTTTCTCTGTTCATACAGTCGGTCCAACATGTGCAGGCTGGAATTCCAACGGGTGGAAACATCGCATATCAGCGTGTGTTGGGGGAGGCCGTTCTGCCGCTGCAACTCAAGTAGTGTGTTCCTGGCTTTGTAGGAATGGATGAAGTGCATGCACAGTTTCCTGGCCATTTTCTGAAGCTTCTGAAGATCGGTGGAAGACTTCAGGAAACAGATTGAACACGTGCGCCATGCAGGGCGCATGGACAATCCCTCGTCGGTTCAGCGCAGACACCATGTTACTCCCATTGTCCGACACCATGGTTCCAATGTGCAGTTGGCGCGGAGAAAGCCACACATTGATTTCTTGCTGCATGACGCGGAGCAGTTCCTCCCCTGTGTGACTTTGTTCGCCAAGGCAAGCCAGGTGTAGAACTGCGTGACACCGCTGTGCCCTACACATGTGGTATGATGGAGCAGTACTTGTGGAGGCTGAGATGGTGGTGGTGGTGGAGGAGGAGGAGGCGGACATTGGCGCAGGAGCCGCAGTTTGACAACGTGGAGGAGAAAGTGCTGTCTCCTTTCCAAGTTGTTGGTGTGCCTGGGCAGGAAGCACATTCACCCAGTGGGCCGTAAAGGACATGTACTAGCCCTGACCGTAGTTACAGCTCCAGACGTCCGTGCTGCCATGCACCTTGGAACATACCGATAAGCTCAAGGACTGGCCCACCTTCTGTTCTTTATGAAGTGCTGGTACTGCCTTTTTGGAAAAGAAATTACGGCTTGGAACTCTCCATCTCGACTCGGCACAAGCCATTAGTTCTCTGAACGTTGCAGAGTCCACCATTTGGAAAGGGAGGGACTGCAGTACCAACAACTTGGACAGGAGCACGGTCAGCTGCTGCACCTTAGGATGGTTGGACGCATACTGTTGTCTCTTTGCAATCGCCTTGCTGAACGAATGCTGGCGCCATGAGTAGCGATGAGCATGAGCATCTGTACCGGGAGATGATGGCAAAGAGAAACAGCTCCCTTCGGCAGAGGTGGTGGAGCCTTGACTGTCTGCAAGGGCATGCGTGCCACTGGGCGCTGCTGCTGCTGTTGCTGCGGCGGCAGGATGGACCACCACATCTGAGCCACGTTTCTCCCAGGCCACGGATGGTGACGCTGCATGTGTTGATGCAGGGCCGTGGTGCCAACGTTAGCTCCCTGGCCACGCTTCACTTTCTGCCCACAAATTCTAGATATACCCATATTCGGCTCCTCCGGTGTCTTAGCAAAGAACTGCCACACCGCCGAGTATCTGATTTTACCGCCAACGCTCCGCACTGACTACTACCGCCGCTGCTTCGCTGAGCCCCTGTGCCGCTACTTTCTTGGACCTGCGAAGCGGGTTTTCTACCCCATGGCCGCTTGGCTCCCGACCTCACACTGCTGCTACCCTGCTTACTCACGGACACACAACCCACTTGCTGGCTGCGCCGCTGCCTGAGCGCAAGCTGACACCCTCTTCCTGACGATGATGAAGCCCTTGCTTCACCCGGCTCCCAAGTGCAGTTGGCTACATCATCATCTATTTGTGTTTCATTGTCACTGCTGTCCTCATCACCGGTCTTGGTATGCAGAGGCTGACTCCTCACAACATGACTTCCCATGCCACTCTCCACATCTATACTTTGCCGCCTACTGCAAGAAGCAGGGGATATTGGCCCCATTTCTTCGCTGCCAAGTAACTGCTGACTGCCCTCCTCAAATTGTTCATCCTCGCTGAATAGTGGCGCTGAGCTCAGACCACATAGTAGATCTCTGGCTGAGGGAACCGGATGGGACAGAGGCGGGTTGAGGACAGGTGAGGGCCGCTGACCCGCTCCCGGGCCATGCCAACTAAGGGTTGTGTCTGACGTGCCCAGCGACTCTTGGCTGGTTTTGTCAGATGTCATCTGGGAGGAAGTGGATGACCTAGTCAACCAATCAAGAACCCTTGGGTTGCTGGTCAGCACACAGCCGCTAGATGACAGCGGCAGTTGTGGCCTCACCGAGTGACCCCTGCTGCGACGTCCCCTTGCTTTGCTGCGACCTAGGCCTGCTCCAGGAATGTTTGTGCCACTGCCACTCGCAGGTGAAGAGCCTGCCACCTCTCTGTCTGACATACTGTTTGTTCTAAAATGTACAGACACTGTTTGATGAAGATATCTGTATATGATAAATACACACTCTGTATTTGACTCCAAATGAACCCACTAAGAAGCTTGGGTAACCCTTGGATATAAATTGAGCTCAACAAATGGGAAGGAAAAATTGACTGGTATGTGCCGTTTAAAAAAAATTTGTATTTTACTGAATGTAAAAGCACAAACAGGCTTAATTAACCTTCGGATATGAATTATGCTACAGGCAAAATTTCTTCTTTGGCGGTGAAAAAGAACGTTTCTTTTAGTGACCACAACAGCAGAACAACGCTTAATTAACCCCTAGATGTAAATTGCTCAAAAGAAATATGCTGCCAACAATTACCAACTTTGTATCGTGTTAAAATGGCGTGTATTTTACGGTACACAACAACAGAAAAACTTGTAATTAACCTTCGGTTATGAACTATGCTACAGGCAAAATTTCTTCTTTGGAGGTGAAAAAGTATGTTTCTTTTAGTGACCACAACAGCAGAACAACGGTTAATCAACCCCTGGATGTAAATTGTGCAAAAGAAATATGCTGCCAACAATTACCAGCTTTGTAGCGTGTTAAAATGGCGTGTATTTTATGGTACACAACAACAGAAAAAAACTTGTAATTACCTTCGGTTATGAAATTATGCTACAGGGCAAAATTTCTTCTTTGGCGGTTGAAATAAAGAAATGTTCTTTTAGTGACCAACAATACAGCAGAACAAATGCTTATAATTATACCCTTAGATCTAAATTGCGCAAAAGAAATGAGAACAACCAAAAAAATTAAAGTGGTATTTGGATTGTAAACACGAACGAAAAAATTGATTTACAAACATGGAAACAGGCTTAGATAACCCTTGGATATTCAATGTGCTGAAGAACTGAGCAGATAGCATTAAAATGTATATGCAGCTGCATTGGACGCACACTGGACTTCAGTTCCATACCCACAAAATCAGAATTAGAACCTAAGAGAAGCGTCTCTGAGACAAGCTGTGGACACCCCCAAAAATCGCTGTATAAAAGTGATTTTTTTTAGTATGAGATATCATAAGCAGCTGCGGCAGCACCTTCCCTACTCAGTACAGTGAGAGCGGTATGAGCTCCCAGCGTCACGCCCGGACTTATATAGTGCGGTGACGTCACAGAATCCCGCCGGTCTCTGATTGGCTTCATCTCTGCACATGTCATGTAGGCTACGCCCTTCTTCATCCCAGACTACTTTGCCCCATGTAACGCCATGTGCTCGCAGCCATTTTATCAATCTAAAGCACGCTTCGTTCCCGCGAATCATCCCAAACTTCGACTTCGTTTAGAATCGAAGTTTTCCTGAAATTCTAAACGAATTCCACTTCGTTAGAATCAATTCGCCCATCTCTATTTATTGGCGACATCTGTGAATGTTTTTTAATGCACATTAGAAACACCCTGGTTCTGTGAGTAACATCATGGGAAAGTCTAAAGAAATCAGCCAAGATATCAGGAAGAGAATTGTGGATTTTCACAAGTCTGGATCATCTTTGGGTGCAATTTCCAGATACCTGAAGGTGCCTCATTCATCTGTACAAACAATTCTATGCAAGTACAAACAAGGTGGGAAAGTACAGCCATCATATCACTCAGTAAGGAGATCTGTGGAGGTTCTGTGTCTCAGATGAATGTGCTTTGGTCCGATATGTGCATATCAACCCAAGAACAAAAGCAAAAGACCTTGTGAAGAAGCTGGTAAGATTGTCTCACTATCCACAGTGAAACGAGTAATATATTAACCCCTTCCTGACATGGGACGTATGCATATGTCCTAGCAGGAAGTGCGTTCCCACAAATGGACGTATGCATATGTCCGGGCGTTTGGGGGGGTTAAAAGCGGGGGGGCCCTTTGCCGTGCGACATGGGACCAGGGGGTAAACCCTTAGCCCCGACGTCAATTTAAAGGGAGTGAGCCCCTGGCCTGCCCCGGCGCGCTGCACCAGAGGGCCCCCCGGGAAGTGAAAGCCCTTCCCAGGTCATCTGATGTCATTCCCCACAAGATTGGGGCTTGATGACTGACAGTTGCCATGGCGACCAGTAAAGCAGCAATACGTGAGGGTGATCCCTTGTAACAGCAATCTGAAGTTGCTGTTAAAAATCCCTGGGGAAAAAAAAAAAAAAAGTGAAAAAGTGAAAACAAAAAATAAAAATAATAAAAAAACGTACCGCCTTTTCCCTTTACAAACCCCAATCTCTCCAAAAAAGATCAAAAAAAAAAGTCCCATATTTGGTTCGCCGGTGAAATAAGATTGTCCAAAAAATTGTAATTAAAAATCGTACGATGAATGCTTTTAAAAGAAAAAAAAAAAAAAAAAAAAAATCAAAAAATTATGATTTTTGTTCATCCCACAGCACATAAAATGGAATAAAAAGTGATAAAAAATACATATAAATGCCAAAGTGGTACCAATCAAAACGTCAGTTAATCCCACAAAATTCTTTTTACACATCTCTGTATACAGAAAAATAAAACAGTTATGGCTCTCAGAAGACAGCAATGCATAAACATTGTTTTAACAATAAAAACATTTTTTTTTTTTAAAGTGCTTCAAACGATCGACTCAAGAGTAAAGCTAGCATGTATTTATCCCCCACGGTGACGCTGTAAAAATAAAAAAAAAAAACACTACCGGAATGCGTTTTTTTTCAAAAATGCCTCAAAAAAACCCTTTAAAAAAAAAGTGATCAAAGTGTATATGCCCCCCCATAATGGTATAATAAAAACATAAACTAACCCAAAAAAACAAGCCATAATCGCTCCGTATACAGAATAATGAAAAAGTTATGACTGTCAGAATGGAAAAAACTAAAACCCCAAATTTTTATAGCCCTATTTCATTGTGAAAAGAAATAAAACAAAAAAAAAAACTATTTGAATTTTATTTTTGCATTTTCCCGACCCCCTGTAAATTTTTCCTGTCTTTTTCCCCATACGGCGAACATTGAAAAAAATGAAACCCCAAAAAAAAAACGGAAATGTTTTTTTTTTCCCCATTTTCATGCTCATATAAAAAAAACTATGCAACACATGTGCACCCCAAAAAAAAACAGTACACCCCCGATAAGTCCCCGAGGGATATTGAATCCCAAAAAAGGGCGATTCTGGAAGGTTTCACCTGTTATTGTACTTTTGGGGGGTTTTCAAAACGACATGACCCCACCCTATCTGCGCTCCAAAAAACAACTAGCGTCCCCCTTTAGCCCGCCCCTGCGCCCAACAGCCGTTTTATACCCCCCCGGTAGGGTATTGGAACTTTGGAAAAAATTTTAACAAAATTTGGGGGGGCCTTTTTTCAGGATTTTTGTAAAAAATTTAAATTTTTAGGTAAATTGCAGATTGTTGGGGAAAAAAAAAATTTTCATTTTCCCGCCTAACCTAAAAAAAAAATTTTTGAAAAAAACATGTGGGGGTCGATATACTCCTACCCCCTGGATATTTCCTTAAGGGGTTTAGTTTCCCAAAATGGGGTCTTTTTAGGGTGTTTATTAAGTTTTGCGTTTGGTGTCCACAAAACCCGAAATGGCGCCCAAAAAAATCGTAATAAAAATGAGACCCCGGTCGGTAGGTGTTTCCCCCTCCATCTGAGCTTGTGGTTGAGCCAAAAAAAGCACATTAGGGCCACATAGGGATTCTTGAAAACGGAGAATTGCGGAATCAAAATTAAGTTGCATTTCCCCGATACATCCCCCGTGTTTTTATGAATAAAGGATAAAAATGAAAAATTGCAAAAAACAAGTTAAATTTGAAAATTTTATCCCCTTTGCTTTTAATTTCCCGTGAAATATTAAGGGTTGATTTTTAAATTCCTAAAAGCTGTTTTGAAAATTCTTTAAAGGGGTGTAGTTTTTAGATGAAATATTTATGTGGGTATTAAAAATAAGGGCAATAAAGTCCGTCAGGCTAGACTGGTCCTAAAATAAAATTTATATTGAAAATTTTTTTTAAAAATTTTTAAAATTTTTTTACTACTAAATGTCTAACCCCCCCCAAATTTTCCCGAAAAAAAAAAGGACTTTTAAAAAAAATGAGGGAAACCCTTTTCAGTAGACATATGGTAGTTTGCAAATCTGTCTTCCCATGGGGAAAATTTTTTAAAATTTTGGGAAAATTTGGAAAATTTTTTTCCTTTTTTTCAAAATACTTTGATATTTTTCACAAAAAAAAAAGGACTTTTTGGACCAAAGTTTTTACTTTTTAAAAGCAAAATTGTGTCACGGGGGAAACCTTTTGCTCCTAAAAAATTTTGCACACAGCCAAAACCCAGGGGGGGAAAAGGGTTTAAAACTGGTTTTTTTTTGAGGGATGTGAACGAGTCGGGCGATTTGTGTTTTCCTTATAAGTGTTTTTTTTTTTAAAAGTATGGAGATTTAAGATTGGGAGGGAGAAGTCCTTATTAATCCCCAGAAAATATTTGTGTTTATTTTACCTTGTTTTTTTATTTTTGCAGAAAATTTTTAAAATCATAGCGGGGGTTTAGAGTTTATACTTGTAGTACATTTTTTTTTGTGTTTAGTTTACATTTTTAAAAGTATTAAAGAGTAGTTAGTAGTTCTTTTAGTTAAAAACATACACATTTGGGTGGGGCTTTTTGAGTCGGTGATTGGTCAGGGGTTTTTGGTTACCTAATCAGCAGAGCTTAAATTGCCCCTGTGTGGGGTGGTGAGGTTTTTTTGCTCCTAAATAAAGTGGTTGCAGCACAGCCAAACAGCAGGGGGGGAGAGGTTTTAAAACTGAGTATTTTGAGCGAGGTAAAAGAGTCTGCACGTGTGTTTTCCTTTTTAGTGTTTTTTTTTAAGTGGGGAGACTTAAGTTTGAGAGATTTTAAGATTTGGGAGTTTTGAAAGGGGCCCGTTTTTTATTTTCTTATTATTATAATTTATTTAAAATATCTTTTTAGTAACATCCCCATGAGTTCCATGTTTGAATAGTGTCCAGTGCCCAAATTTTTGAATTTTATGCCATCCTTGAGCAACAGTTCGAGGGGGCCCTCTGCTGTGCAAGATGTGTGCACACTGCACAATTTTGAAGCCCGTTAAACCTGGTTCTAAATGAGCAAGGGGGCAACACTGAGATCCAATCCAACCCTTTGGAAAGGGGAGTTTGTGCTCCTGAGCAATCCCTCGCAGGTGTAGGGTGCTGGGGGGGTGGGGAGAGGGAGGTGCAGGAAATGGGGCAGCTGGGGGGTAACAGTCAGAAAAAAGGGTAGAAAGGGGGGCTAAATCCTGATCTGGTAAAACCCCCCCAAAATTTGCAAGTTTAGCAGATGAGGGGGATATTCAGCTCGAAATGGGCTTGGGCTCCCGCAAGACACTCCCCCTTTTCTGCCCCGGGTTAAGGGGGGGAATAGGGTCCCGGGTAGGCTGGGGACAGGTGCTATTATTTGGGGGGACCCATTATTGGGGTCACGGAAGGGAAAATGTCGAAAAGTATGTTGTTTCCCGGGGGCCCAGTTCCCGACTTATCGCGGATGGGGTTTTCCAGTTTCTGGGTGGGGCGGGTAAAGAATCCGCTGTCATGGTGAACATTGGCCCCAAATAAACAAAGTTAGAGGTAGGTGGAGTGTCCTTAAAAATGATTTACGGGGGTTTGGGCAAAAAGCTCAAGGAAAGGGAAACCCCCAAGGTAATATTTTCAGAAATATTCCCGGGTTCCCAGGGCCACACCAGAGAGGGCGGGGGGTTAGAAAGGTAAAATAAGGGGTCAAAAAGTGGTTTAGGAAAGAGGGTTTTGGGTTTTTTGGAAAAATGGGCTGACTTCTGTCTTGGCTACAGACTCTATGCTGGGGACGGGCTGCCCTAAAGGGGGAAAGGTTGCAGTGTTTTTGGGGAAAAAAAGGGCCCAGGAGTTGGAGAAATATTTAACTGGGGATGGGGGGAGGATAAACTACACATATACGGGGCAAGTTAGTAAAGATGAGAGCTGGGAATTAGGAAAAAAAACGGGGGAGTGGGGGAGGGGTGTAGCAATAGTTAAAAAGTTCGGGGGAGAAAGGAAAAAAAACTAAAAAATTCTAAATTGCATGCTGACCAATCCCAGGAGTCGGGACCAACAAATAAAGGGAACTAAAATTTTACTAATAGCTGAAAAAAAAATAGGGCCTTTGGGGGGGATAACTGAACAGGGGCTGGCGAAAAGTTTCGATGGGTGGTTAATTTAATGGTTCCAGTTTATTCGAAAGGATCGAAAAGGGCCCGGAAAGGGGGGAGGTGTATGTCTCTATTTTAAAATCCTGTCTAAAGGGCCAACATTTGGGGAAGATATAGGTCCCCAGGTAATGAAAATGGGGAAAATCATTAGGGAAAATATACAAGGGGGTAACAATAACAATATAATACTAATAGGTGTTGCTTAGGACCCAAATAAAACAAAACCCCCATGGAAGATGTACTCCGGGGGGGCCGGGCCGGGGAGGGCACTGTAGTAGACAAAATCTCCTGTGAGCCCCTCTGAAGCCAGCCCAAAATTTTCAAAAAACCCCAAAACAAAACCCAGTCTTTTTGGCCCACCAGCCCTGCCCTTCTCTGATTCGGGGAAGAAGAATGAGAAAAAAGACCATCTAAAATCAAAATCCTCCCAAAATTTACCAGGTTTTCATCAGGGGCCCTGCTGCGGGCTTACCGGGGTTTTCCTCCTCTGCCTGAAAAATAAACATGTCATGGGGCAGCAAGAGCAACAGAGATAAAAGGGATTGCTTTGGGAATTTGGCGGGGGCACATCCTTCCCCAACGGCTTTGGTGGTCTGCCCTATCCAGGGTCCAAAACCCTTTACGGGACAGCCCAGTGTCTTTTTTAAACCCCCTATGTGGCACTTCTCACCCCTTACTCTGCTCCCTCCCAAATAACTGGGGATTTATTGTTCTGAAAGGGGGATCAAGAACGGGCTGGAACTTTAAGTTTGGTGCTTTAAAAGATCTGTTTACCAGTCATTACCCCCACTGTGCTGACATCCCGGCCCCCTAAAAAACATCAGGTGCCCTCAAAAAAAGTAAATAACTGAGTGCAGAGGGGCCCCCAGTGCTAAACAGCCCTGACAGTCTTTGCAGCTCCTGGAGACTGTGTTATATAAAAAAAGGGCCCAGCTCCCCAAGCTATACCCTATTTATTTTTACAAAGTTTGCAACAAACCACAGTGGTTCCCTATAATTTTCTATGACTCTTTAGAATCCTATTATCCCCCTGCCTGAAGTTATAAAACCCTCTTAATAAGCCCTTCCATCAATGGGGGTTTAAAATTTCAGACACTGTCTGTTATTGGGACTTTTTAAGAATCCGTCAGCTGGTTTCCTGTGTTATTAAAATTTGTCTGTTTCAGTTGGACAAAGGGAGTATTTGCACTCCTCGGGAGGGATATTTGCTTCTTTTCCCTTCAAAACCTGCCCCACTTTACTTTGAAAACTGTTTTTGGGGCTTACCTTTTTCTATCCCGTGTACCTCTTTTCTGTCTCAGTGACTTTTAAACTGACTCAAAACAAAAAGCTCCCTCCTTTATCCGTGCAAACTCTATTCTCAGTGAAACCCCCAAACCCACTGCAAAAATTTTAGGGGACTCTTTTTTAAAGCAACTGTAAATTTCCCTCCGTAGCCACCGAAAAAGCTAAAATCTGTTCCCCTCTGAGTTGTCCCTTTAAACCCTTTTTTAAAACCCCCTTAACAATCCAACAAGGGTTGACGGCACTTCTTTTTATTAATTTCTCCCGATTTTCAAAAACCTTTTTTGGGGGAAAACATTTTCACAGATCGCTTTTTACAAAGAAAGGAATCATTATGGGGCACAAATAAGAAAAAACCCGAGAAACAAACCCGCCAAAATTTCCCCCCTGAAATTTTTTATTTCTTCATTGCCCGAAGAACCCAACCAAAAATAAAAGAGGTTAAATATCCATCCCCCTCGCGTCCGGGTTCCTCCGGGGCGGATTCTGTAGATATCGAACGGGAAAGGGCCCCCTCTTGAAGCGAAACCCCCTAAAAACAAATCGTTGCAGCAGCTTTTTCCTTTTCCCTTCCGAAACCAACTCCACTCGGGAATTTGAAAAAAAATGATGCTAAAAATTAAACAGGATTTTCACCTCTAGCAAAAAAGGAAACGGACCAAAATTAAAATTTTAAAGGGGGGCAGAATTTGAAAACTCCCAAAAAACAGTTTTAATAGAGGTTTAATGGTGTCTAGGGGAGGAGGTAAAACGTCTTCCAACAAAGTTTTTGGGACCCTTAAAGGGACGGTTAAAGGGCTTTAAAAAACGTGAGAATTCGGGGTTTTTCCTGAAATTTGTTATCCCTGTTGAATTAAATGTTTACCTAAAAAGGCCTAAAGGGTTTTCCCTTTTCCCCACAGCATAAACAAGATCTAAATAATTGACGGATCACAGAATCCCCAAGCCGAGGAATTTAACCTCTTTCAATCCCAAGGGAAACACAATAGCACGAATCCACTTTTTTTAATTTTAAAGGAAGACTTCCTTCGTGCGCCCCGCAAAGGGGGGCCCCCTTTACCAGACCTTTTTCAAGCAAATATAAAATTTTCCCGGGCCTGTCTGAAATTCGATGTTGGGGCAAAACGTTCCAACCCTTCCAAAAGATTTTGTGAAAGGGAAAATTGGGTTTATAGAGGGGTTTTTTTCCGGAAAAGGGCCTTTAATTCTGAAAAGGGCACTCAATTACCTGAAAATCCCCGGAAAAAGTTGGAAATATTCTAAGAAGCTAAAAACCTTTGCTTGCTCCATGTGACTCCACCCCCAACCCCCCAAAAAAACCCATCCGTCCAGAGTTGTTTAAACCCCCTCTGTGGCCCGAAAAAAAATTCCGCCCTTCTTTCCCAAAACCTGCAGATTTGCCCCTCTTCAGTACCCTTTACGTTTTTAATTCCCTTAAAACTCGAAATGGGCAGAGGATGCCCCGTTTTTTTTGTTTTTCAGCGTTTTTTTTGTTTTACGGGGGCCAAGGCAGAACTTGCCCCTTTTGGGTTTCCCCCTAAAGGGAAAATTAAATTTCTTTGTAATTTTAAAGTTTTTAAATTTCTCTTTTTTTTTTTAAAACTTTTATAGTTATCGGGGATTTTGTTCTCACTGTTTCCCCAAAATTTTTGTGGCATCTCTTGAGCGTTTTCAGTTTTCCCTTTGATTTTTGTTTGCGGTCCCCCTTTTTTTTTATATATCTCATTTTATGTCGTTAAAGGGTTTTGGGCCTACAATGTGAAAGGTTTAAATCCCCGTTAAGCCGGGTCTTTTTCTGTTTGGAAAAGGGTGTAACTAAACAAAGCTGATATTTTTTGTTTACAGGAGCACTTTATTATCCCCTGATGCACATAGATTGAAAAAAGGGTAAATTCCCCTTAACTTCCAAATCACACGCCTCAAAAGAAAAGGGGGGTCGCAAATTTTAGTAAAAAATTCAATTTTCATTTTTTTTTACCCAAAAAAAATTTTAGATTTCCCGAAGGTCGATACATTTTTTTGATTTTTTGAAATTAATTCCAAAACCCTTTCCCCTCTTGTTACAATATACTCGTAATGAAAAACAAAATTTCCTTTTTTTCCCGGGAAAAACAAATTTTCCCCCAGGGTTAGAAAAATTAGAAAAAAGGGGGGACTTATTGTTAAAGTTTTTGGGGATTTCAAAATTAGTGGTAAAAAAATTTTCATAGACGCTTTTAGATCGAAAGGAAAAAATTTCACCCGATCTTTAATTTTTTCTTTCTAAAAGGAAAAAGCTTCATGTATTTTGGCGTTATTTTTAAAACCACAGAAAGAGAAAAACCCTTTTTTTCCCCTCCTAAAAAAGGTCCATTCCGTTAAAAGACTTTTTAAAAAATTGAAAAATTTTACTTTAAAACAACCCTTTTCTCCTGACATCGGATCCCAATTTTCCCGGGCTGATTTTTGCACCAGTAGGGTTTTGATCCTTGGGATTCGTACCAAAACCCTCAGGGAAAAACCAATTGGGGGAATAAAAAAACTTTTTCCCAAAAATTTCCCGAAAAAAGTCACCCATTTAAAATTTACAAAAATTAAAGATTATTTTTACTTTAATTTCTCCCACTGCTTTTCCTCCAATGCTTTTTGGGGTGCCTAAAGGGATTTTTTCGTGGGGATCCCTTTTTCAACTAGCTAGTAGATTAGAAAAAAAATACCAATTTTTCTCCCAAAAAAATATTTCCTTTTAAAATCAAAAATGGAGGCGGATTTTAAAAACTATCCATCGCCGACTAACAGAATAAAATTTTGCCTTTCCCTTAAAGGGGAAAGATTTAAAGTTAAAAATTTTTAACTACAAATAAACCCAATTTAAAACGCTAAAATGAAATGGGGTTTTTTCCCCCCAAGGGGGGAATTCCCCCCAAAAAAACTTTTTACCCAAAAACAAACATCCCCTAAATCTTGGGTTTCCCAAAAAACTTTCCCCCCTCGGTAATAAAAAACCTTAAACCAACTGAATTGTGAAAAAAATTTGCATCCTTTTTGCCCAAACTCTATAAACTTCATTTATCTTAAAAAATTCCTCCCTAAAACTTTATATAAAAAAAAAAAACCTACCTCCCTTTAAAATCCCCCCCCCCCCCCCCCCCCCCCCCCCCCCCCCAACCCCCTTTCCCCCCCTATTTAGAAAAAACTAAAAATTAAACCCAATATCCCCTTTGCAAAAGGTTTAGCATGCCCTTTTTCATAGTAAAAGAAAAAAGCTCCCGGAAATGATGGCATTAACCAAAAAGGGGGTTTTAAAAAAACTTGTTCTCAGAAATTTTTTCTCCCCATTAGTTGTTATTTTAATTGGGTATTGGGAAATTCCCGTGAAACCCCCAAAAAGGGGCCCCTTTTTTTAGCCACTATCCAACAATCCGAAACCAGGGGAAAAACCCACGAAAACCTGGAAAAAAGACCAAAACTCATTTTTGAATACAGAAAATTAAGAAAATTTTTGCAAAAATTTTAGCTTATCCCTTAATTCTGTTTTTTCCCAAACTTTTTTCATAAAGATAAAAAATGGATTTGTCCAAAAGGGCGCCCCGCCGAGATGCAACACGGTTGTGTTTTCCCCTTTTTTTTTTCTTGGTAGAAATTGCCAAAGGTTTATCGGGGGAAACCCGATGTAGCTTTTTTTGTCACTTGACGCTGAAAAAGCTTTTGTTTGGGGTCAACGGGAAATAAAATTAAACGGTCTTGATCAAATTTTGGGTTTTTTGGTTTTATTTTTGATGCAAACACAGCCCCTTTTTACCAAAAACCTTCAGGGAATTTTTGTTCTCAACTCTGGGTTTTCTTCCCCCCCCTTTTTACCCAACTAACGGCAAACCGTAAAAGGTGTCCCCTATCCCCGCTAAAATTTAAAGTTTTTTGTGTTTGGCCCCTGGGTGAAAAATTTTTTAGAAGTAACCCACGTTTTATCTGGGCTACCCTTTGTTAACCCGCTAACCCTTTAAAATAAGTCTATATGCAGATGACTTTTTGTTAATTGGGTTTTAAATCCACAATCTCAATTTCCACACCTAAAATATCCCCTCTTTCATTTTCTTGATAAACTTTTTACCCAAGGGTAAACACCCCAAAGTCATCTATTATTCCTATAAAAAATCCTAAATCTCAAAATGCCATTTTTTAAAAAACCCTTTTACTTCAAGCTAGGGTGAAGTGAAGTCGATTATTTAGGTATTAAAGGGCACTTCCACCCTTCCCGTACAATTTAAAATTTTAATTATAATTTTCCCTTTTTTCTGATTTTGAAGTTTGAAAAACAAAAAAGGTTAGCAACCCCTTTAAAAAATCTTGGATAGCAAAAAATTAATGGTTTAAAAAAGTCTTTGCTACCGAAATTTCATTTAAAATTTTCCCGAGCAATTCCTATCTTATACTACCGCAATGGGAAACTTAAATTCCAAAAAACTTTTTTCTACCTTTTTTTTGGGTGGGGGAAAAAACCCCGAGTCAAAAAGGGGCCTCTTTTTTCCTCAAAAATAAAGGGTGGGGGAAATTTAAAAAAAAAACCCCAAATTTTCTTGCTTACAATGGGGGGTATTTTTTCTTGAGCCCAAACCTTTTATTTATGGCGCCAATTGATTCTAAAAATGTGGTCTCAAATAGATTTTTATTTATTTAACCCTATCCCCCAGAGTTTCCATTTTTAAAAATCCTCTTTACTTGGTGCCCCTTTGCCCAAACCCCTTTTATTAGGTAAAAAAAAGACCTTTTAAACTTTGGTCTATTACGTCATACCTAAAAAATTGGTTTATCCTTCATAAGGGAGGGTATCCTTAAATTCTTAAAATGCTGGAAAAATTTCCCTTTCATTTAAAATCATGGGAGAAACAAAGGAATCCTCCAATTTAAAAAACCCCCCCCCCCCCCCTTTTCCCCCCGGGTGAAAACTTACCCTCATTTACACATATCTTACTCTTATTCTCTGCCTCGCTCAAACCCTTTTTTTTTTGTTCCTGCAAATAAGACATTGGATCCCAAACATAAAATGGCCCGGGCACCTCACCCAAAACATCCTGATTTCCAAAAAATTCTCTTTGCAAAAAAAAGGCTTCGAAAAAGGCCTTTCTATAACATACCCCCAAAAATATTTGGCCCAAAAAGCCCAAACCCCCAAGTTCCCCACCTTTTTGTTGAAAAGGAAAAGGAGTTACCTCCCCAAATTTTCTAAGGATAAAAGGACAAAAAAACCCAAACCCTCCCCTTTTCCCCTTTTTTCGAGGTGCATAAAAATAAAAAAAAACCTGGTTTTAAAATCCCCCTACGGTGGTTCTTAAACCCCCCCAAGGTTAGCTAAGTGTTCCCCCGGATTCCCCAAGGGTTAATTTTTGGAAGAGGTGCGGTCAAAAAGGCACCCATGCTACATGCTGGTGGGGGTGTCCAGTCTTTTAAAAATTTTGGAATTCAGTCTCCCAATTTCTCTCAGAAATTTTAATCTTCCTTTTCTTTGGGTCCTGAACTTGGGGGTTTTAGATAATTTTTTATGTGCTTCCCTTTATCCCTCCGCACCCAAATTTTTTTTACAAATTTTATAGCAGCCGAACAGCTATTGATTCAAATTTGGGAAAAAAACCTAAACCCCCCCCTTTTTAAATTTAGGTTATCAGATGAATTTTACTCAATTTGTCCTGTGGGAAAATAAAGTTTAAATTTACCCTCCCCTTTTGTCTGTAAAAAAGGAAAATTCTTTGGAATTTTATGGTTAAACTTTTTGTTCTGGTGCATCTACTGTAGTACAAATTTTTTGTTCTATCCCCAAAAAACAAACATGTTTATTAATTTTTATTTTAAAAAAAATGTATTTGTTTATTTCCGAATATCCCGTTTTTATTATGGTTATTCTTTTTTTGTCCTTTTTGACAGTATGTTTTCTTTTTTTTTATTATCTTTGATTTTTGTTTTTTTGTAAAATGTCAATTCTTTAATAAAAGAATGTTTAAAGGAAGATGTACCCCTCGGTAAAAGATGAGGGGGGTAATCAAAATGAGGTTTTTTATTATGGGCGACTTTAACTATCCAGACATCTTTTGGGAATCTGAAACCTGTAGCTTCTTAAAAGGAAACGGTTTTTGTCAAAAAACAAATGATAATTACCTTTTGCCAAATGGTGCGGAACCCGACTAGAGGAAAGGCCCCCCCTTCTAGACTTTATTTTGACTAATAACCTGACAGAGAAAACAAAGGTTCAGGTTGAGGGGCACCTAGGAAATAGTGACCATAATTAAAAAAATTTCCTTTATCCTTCAATAGGTTTTTTTGTCAAGGAAGGCTAATTTTATTCTGCTTAGGGAGGCCCTAAACCTTTATTGACTGGGACAATGTGTTTAAATAGGCAGAAAAAAATTTAATAAATGGGATATTTTTAAAAAATCCTAGGCTCCATGTGGGGGTACATACCTTTGGTAATAAAAAAATTAGAAACGGAAAAACCAAAATGTGGTCAACGGGGATGTAAAAGAGGCAATAAAAAACAAAAAGAAGTGTTTCCCCTACTAAAACGGGGGGGAGTGAAGAGGGCTAAGAAGCTATGGGAAAAAAAAAAAGGTGTAAAAAAAAAGATAAAGGAAGAAAGCTGGGCGGAAAGACTACGCTATAGAAAGAAAAAAACTACCCCCCAAATTTTTTTTTAACTTTTTAAATAGTAAAAAGATTAAAACGGGGAAAATGTGGCCCCTTTTGAAAAATACTGGGGAGGACAGTAGGGGGCGCGAGAAAAAAAAGCAAACCTTTTTAAAACACTTTTTTCTCCACTGTATTTACGAGGAGGATGCCCCCTTCCTGGAACGGGAGGGATGAGGTAAACCCCATCTTAAAAAATTTTCTTGTCTAAAACCAGGAAGAAGGCAGCTCCTTTCTTAAGAAGATTAAAAATAAAAAAATCCCGGGTCCAGGGGGCATCACGGATTTAAAATGAGTCATGATAGGCCCTACTTTAATATTTATGGACTGTCTAATAAGGGGGTATGTCCAAAGGATTGGCGAAAATGTGGTGAAATATCCAAAAAGGGGGTTTTAAAAAGTGACCCAGGAAACTATAGACGGTAAGTTTAACCCTGTTGTAGATAAAAAGTTTGAAGGTTTTCTCGAGATGCTATCCTGGAGAATCTCACTGAAAATAAATGTTTTTTTAACGCCCTTCCAGCGTGGGTTTTGAAGGATCGGTCTGTAACTATTCATGCTTCATGAGGGAAGTCATGCTAGACTGGTCGGGGAGAAAGGATGGATGTATATATCTGATTTTTTTTAAAGCTTTGATACGGTGCCCCATAAAGGTTGGTAAAAAAAATGAGAATGCTTGGACTGGGGGGGAAAAATGTGTGCAAGTGGGTAAGCAACTGGCTCATGATGAAAAACAAAAGGGGAGTAAAATTCGGTACATATCGACTGGATCGTGTTCTGTGGGGTAACAAGGGTCAGTATTGGGCCCCTTTCCCCTTTAAAAATTTTCTTTTAAAGATCTTACACAGGGATTACACAAATAGAATAGATTTTGCGACGATACTAAACTCTGTATGAATCAACACAATAGAGGATAAGTGTTATTAAAAGGGGTCTGGTAAATTGGAGGCCGGGCGGGAAATGGGGATGAGGTTTAAAACAGAAAATGCAAGGGTTTGCAATGGGCAAGAAAAATCCATTTAAAGACTAATGTTAATGGAAAAAAAGCTGGGTAAAAAATGACGGGAAGGACTTTGGGGGTCCTGGTGGGGCAGTAAATTAAATTGTAGCAGCAGTGTAAAACAGCAGCTGCCAAAGGGAAATGGATCATGGGGTGATTAAAAGGGGCATAGAAGACATGATGAGAACATTATTCTCCCCTTTTACAAGTCACTGGGTTTGACCACACATGGAATATTTTGTCAGTTTTTTTGGGGACCAGTGCACGGGAAAGACATTGTGAGTTGAAACAGGTCCAAAGGCGGGAATCAAAAATAATAAAAAAGGATGGGTGGATAAATACCCAGAAAATTGCAAGATTGGGTTTTTTGTTTAGAGAAAAAAACGGCTTCGGGGGGGACATAATAAAATATTTTTAAATACATCAAACGTCAAAAAATTTAAAATCTTCCCAAAATTTTTTTATAAAAAAGGGCTGATCTAGAACAAAGGGGGGGATCCTTTATGTCTTGGGAACGAAGTTTCTACATAAAATAGAAAAGGGGTTTTTTTTACTGTAAAAAAGCAGTGAGGGGGTATGGAATTTCTCTGCCAGAGGGGCTTGTCATGGTTAATTCAAAAACAGAATTCAAAAAGGGTTTGGATGCATTTTGGAGGTAATAATATAACAATTATTTGGGGGGGCTGGTTCTGGGAGGGGTCATTGATCCAGGGGGGTTTTTTTCCGATTGCCGTTTAAAAAACGGGAAGGAATTTTTTCCCTTTAAAAAAGAGGACAAAATTTGGTTTACCTCTTTGTTTTTTTTTGCCTTCCTTGGATAATCCCTTTGGGGCCAACGGCTGAAGAATGGAGTCTTCCCTTTTTTCGGCCTTACAAAACTATGAAACATGAAACAATCTCTGAATCACTGGGTGGGGTTTTAAAGCGTCAAAAAGTTTTTCCACAAAAATTGACAGTCAGATTTAAAAAAGGGGGGGCTCTGTCAGAGAGGCCAAGACTGGCTTCGGCGGTAAAGGGTTTTAATTGGGGGCTAAAAAGGCCACTCTCCCCAAAAAAGAAGAAAAACTACTCCAAAAGAAAATAAAGCCCCCGGGTTAAAGTTTGCAAATGCACAAGGAACAAAGACCTCATTTTTGGGCCAAAGTCCCCGTGGTTGATGAAAAAAATTTTTCTGTTTGGTTTTAAAAATGCCTTGTTTGTTTGGAGAAAAACGGGGAGAAGCTTGGAACCCAAAAAAACACCTTTTTTAAAAAGGAAAAAATGGGGTTGCCCGCTAGTAGGGTGTTTTGCTGCGGAGGGTTTTTGGTGCACTTTACAAAATTTTGATGACATCATGAGGGGAAAAAAGATAAGAAGCAAATTTCAAGGGGCATCAGCCAGGAAGTTAAAGTTGGGCGGGGAAAAAAAGGGTCTTCCAAATGGCAAAGACCTGAAAAATCTGCCAAATGGTAAAAAAAGTGGCTTAAGGAAACCAAGTCAATGTTTTGTTTTGTGGCCATCACAAAGCCCCCGATCTCAATCCCATTGGGGAATTTAGGGCAAAGCTGAAAGACAGGCAAGAAAAGGGAACCTACAAAACATGGGCCCGTTACACAGTTCTGTCAGGAGGAGGGCAAAAACTTACCAAACTATTGTGTGACTTTTTTTTTAAGGATAATCCAAAACATTTGACCCAGGTCATACAGTTTAAGAACAATGCTACCAAATACTAATGAACTTATGTAAACTTTTGACTTTGCATAAGTAATAAAAATGGCTTAAATGTTTTTTCTCCCTCTCATTATTCAGGCATTTGGCAAATATATAATTTTTTAAA
>JAODAL010060940.1:0-20605 GCA_025379985.1 Phyllomedusa bahiana | reverse complement strand
TCGTGTGTGAAGATGTATAAAGATTTGTTGTTTTTAATGGTACCATTTTGGAGTTAACAGGACACTTTGATCGCATTAAATCAAGGTTTTTGAGAGGCAAGATGTAAAACATATCCCGCTAGTTTTACAGCAGTCACCGAGCTGTATAAATTACATGTTATAACTAGTGTTGAGCGATTATTATCGACAAAGTTGAAATCTGCAGGTTTTTTTTGTTGATGGATTTTTTGCGATCCGCATAATTTGGGTTAAAAAATCGGCGCATTCTATGATATCGCGCCTTTTCAGCGCTTTGTATTTTGGCGGCAGCAATAGCTTAGAGAATAGAGTGGGGTAGTGGGGGGGCCGACGTCATGACTAGGATGTGAGGTTGCGATTGGCTGAAAAAATCACAGACCTCGTTTTAAAGAACCCCCTTCCTGTTCTGCTCAGGTGTGTTTTGTTCTGGAGTAGGAGTGTGCTCTTTTCTGTCAAAACAGCTCAGCGAAAAACTTTTAATTTGTTCACCAGCCAATATGCTTTTTAGTGTGAACTTTAAACGCGATTTTAGTAACTTGGGCAGAGTTTTTTAAAAGGAGCACTAGGCTGTACCCCGCGGGGGGGGGGGGGGAGGTGGGGGGGGCTTGGGCGAACACAACAGACGACAGGCCTTTAAAGGGAGGGAATTGTGCACCCGACGGGTTTTTAGAGTTTAGCCCCTGCATTGAAAATGGGTTTTTATTAACACTTTTTGCCCAGTTTTTTGGTGAAATATTACTTGTATGTTGTCCAGTCTGTACTTATATTAGGATACAGATCTTTTCTAGTAACTGCAGGTGTATTTGAGAGGTGCCAAACTCCACTTTTATTATCCGTATACATTTCAGTTTAGGGTTTTTTCACTTTGGCGCAGGCCAGCTTTGTTCACAGGAGCCACCTTGCACTTAAAATTTTGAATACAGCAATTTTGTAGTCACCGCAGGTGTATTTAATAGGTGCAAAAACTCCACTTTTATTATCGTATACATTTCAGATAGGTGTTTTTTTTCACTTTGGCGCAGGCTAGCTTTGTTCATAGAGCCACCTTGCACTTAAATTTGAATACAGCAATTTTGTCGTCACCGTAGGTGTATTTCATAGGTGCAAAAACCACAGTTTATTATCCGAATAGTTTTTAAATAGCTGTATTGCACGTGTTGCAGCCCTAGTTTTTTCAAATAGTCATGTTGTACTACAATTCTGATAGAAAAATTTTCTAGCAACTGTTCTCGTTTATCATTGCTGCAAAAAAACAATTTCTCATCCGTGTAATAGTTTTATTGGGCTCGTTGAATCTCAGTTTGGCGCAGATAGCGCACTTGCATGATATTTTGTTGAAAAATATCAATTCCTTGTCCTACTGGGCATTTGTAAATCCCTGGGACTGAAGGAAGAACACTATTGATTTTGTCTTACGGTTCTTCCACCAGACCGCATTTCACAGGTATTCACAAGAAATATTTCAGTTTCCAATCCTAGTTGGCTATAGGAAATTAGAGGGATTTAAGAATAGCTGTGATTTGCCGTCTTTTAATAAGAGACTTTCCAAAACTCTTCCATACCTTCTCAATTTTCTATCTTTCTGAACATGGAGCGAAATGCAGGTGGTAAGCGAGCAAAGAGGGGGGTAGGACATGGAGGTAGAGGTACGAGATAAGGTGCTCCTTCCAGTGCTGGCGACAACACGCAAGCCAGCGGATCATCGGTTGCAGGGCCGTCAGGCCTGTCATCGCTGGGTCAGGGCCCTGTGAATCTCAGTAACGAACAGCGTCGCCAATCTGTTCTTCAGTGGTTAATGCAACCTGCATCCAGCAGTCTTACCTCCTCGTCCTCCCAGTCACGGCCACAAATGTTGTCATCAGCATCATCAGCATCCTTCCAACATGAAGCGAAGGCAGCCCAAATGTCAACTCGTGTACCGACCACTGTGGATAATCCATTTTCTGAAGACCTCTTTTATGACAATATGCAGTTGGGGTCAGAAGGCATTTCCAAAGACCAAGAGGCCAAGAGGATGATTTTTTTCTGCTCTAAAGCCCAGTTACTGATGCCATCAGAGGAGGAGAAGGAAGTCGGTCAATCGGCAAAAATCCCGGGCGGTCGGCAATGCCTTGCAGTGCCTCTTGCTTGTAGCCCGCAGCTCCTGGATGCAGAATGTCAGGAGCCGCTATATCTCTGTGACAGCTCACTGGGTGAGCTGGATGGATGTCTCTGGTTGTGACGGTGGCTCTCGGAATCCGCGCCCGCTCTTCAAAACCGCAAGGATGGTGCAGGGTTCTTTCCCCCAAGGTCCTCTGGTGGCATTACGTGCCCAGAGAAACCAGGCCATGTTGAAATTAATCTGTCTTGGAGACCGATCACACACAGGTCAGGAGCTGTGGATGGCTCTCCACAACGAGACCGGCGCTGGCTGGGTGACAAGAACCTTGTGCCAGGCAAGGTGGTGTGCGATAATGGTCGAAATCTCCTGGCCGCTCCTAATATCGGTAGGCTGGAGCACATCCCTTGCCTGGCATATGTCAAAGAACCTTGTCGTCCAGAAATTTCTAAAGAGCTACCTGGGTCTGGACTGCCTGCTGAGGAAGGCTCGGGGTCTGAGTTCGCACTTCCGCCGTTCGCACCCTGCTTAGTCCCGCCTGGCTGCGTTGCAGCATCAGCTCGGCCTCCCTGTCAACGTCTCATTTCTACGTGGCAACACGCTGGAATTCTACCCTCCAAATGCTCCAGCGATTGTGGCAGCAGCCAGTACGAAGTACGAAGTGACACATGGCCTGACAAGCAGCGGTGCGGACCTCGGGGTGTTGAGCCACCGAGGAGTGGAGGCAGGTGAAAGAGCTCTGCACCAAACCTTGGGCCCGTTTTGAAGAAGCCACTAAAATGGTTAGTGCGGACAATGCCTTGTCAGCATGAGAATGGTGGTGAACTTAGTTCTGGAACGATTTTTGGACACTCTGAAACATCAGGTCCCGCCAGCGGGCGGAGGAGGAGACGGACAATTTCGGACACGGAGCCCTTTCTCTCCGTCGAATCCCCAAGGCCCGACAGTTTTCACAATTTTATCGGTCTTCATTAGGCAGTGGTTCGGGGTCCAGGGCTAGTGCAAGGCGGCGAATCAGCTCTCAGGGTACATCATCTGAGGCAAGTCAGGGCTGTGTTGAAGCCGTGCCAGAGGAAGCGGAGGAGGAGGTATTCCTGGACACCGCCGTTACCGACGTCCCTGCCTTGGAAAGAGGTTGGCGCGAATTTGAGGCGGAGGAGGAAGATGAGGAAGATCAGTTTGCTAGTGCCCTTCGACCCTGAGGCTTGGGAAATCAAGGCTCCATCTCTCACAAGAGTGCTTGGATGCTCCATTTCCTCCAACATGATCCTCGCATTAAGGCCATCAAAATGAACAACAGTTACTAGGTGGCCACCCTCCTGAATCCCCGGTACAAAACAAAACTCAGCACTTTCCTTCCACCCACCCAAATAGAGAGTAAAATGCAGGACATGGAGACCTTGCTGATTGATCAACTGGAGACATCTGTTGCGTCTGCTTCACGTTCCCCAAATGTCACGGTGGAACAACGTCAGTGACGTGACATCAGTAGAGTGCCAAGTAGCCGCAACGGCAGCAGCAGCAGGCAATGTGGCAGAAGCCTAATGGGTGACCTCTGGAAATCGTTATTTACCACCTCACCAACGCAGTTAATTCAGGGCACACATACAACATACCGAGACCAGCTTAAGATCATGGTGCATGACTATCTTTGTCTCAACACCGATATTTTTGGATGTGTTCCGGACCCAATTAACTTCTGGGTATCCAAAATGGATGAATGAGCCGGGGATTCCCTCGCCACATCATAGAAGTGTTGTCCTGCCCAGCAGCCAGCGTCATATCTGAGCGGACCTTCAGCATAGCGGGAGTAGTCATTACAGACAAACGCATCCGGCTTTCCACAGATAAAGTGGATCGTTTGACTTTCATCAAGATGAATCAGGCATGGATCTCTGATGATGTTGTGGCTCCAATTGCCGAGGTCACCGATTAGTTGCCGGTCTACTATACATTCCTCTTCAAACAGAAATGGTCCTCTTGAAAACTTTTTTTTTAAATGATCATTTCTTACTGCAATTTTTATTCTCAGTTCCCAAAGTTCATTTTGCTGGTTTTGCTGTGAGGAGACTGTAAAAGACACCAAGGTTTCATGACAAAACCGTATTCCATTTATTCACTTCATCTTTAGAATTTTTCGCATTGTCAATGGTTTTGGGGTCATGGTGCTGTGAGATACAGCTATAATCATGGTCCTTTGGAACAGAAATGTGGCTTCTATGTGGCATTTCTCCCTCACAATTTTTAACAGTGGCTGAGAAGTCATTTTTAAGTTTTTTTGGGTCATGCTGCTTTGAAATGCATAAATTTACTACAGGTCCTATTCTAAAAAATTTTTGTTTCTAACAGACATTTGTTCTTCACAATTGCATAAGTGGCTAAAGGGTCATGTTTTAATTTTTGGGGGCATTTTGCTGTGAAATGCAGCTATACTACAGGTCCTATTCTAAAAAATGTGGTTTCTAACAGACATTTGTTCTTCACAATTGTCAAAAGTGGCTCAAGGGTCATGTTTTGAATTTTTGGGGGCATTTTGCTGTGAAATGCAGCTATACTACAGGTCCTATTATAAAAAAAAATGTGGTTTCTAACAGACATTTGTTCTTCACAATTGTCAAAAGTGGCTCAAGGGTCATGTTTTGAATTTTTGGGGGCATTTTGCTGTGAAATGCAGCTAAACTACAGGTCCAAATTATAAAAAAAATGTGGTTTCTAACAGAACATTTGTTCTTCACAATTGTCAAAAGTGGCTCAAGGATGATGGTGCTGTCAAAAACAGGAATAGGTAGGACACTGTTAATGGACACATATTGCAAAATGACTGGTTTTTGCAAGATCTTTAACAGAGCTAGCCATCCCTGTAGTGAGACAACCCATTTAATACATTTAAAAAAAGAGAAAACAAAGATGGGGTTTGGGAAATTCCATCCTATTTTAAAAATGTGTTTTTAGAATAAACTACTAAAAAACTGGCATGCACAAAATAGCGATACAAATATTCCTCTGAATTCCACAAGGGAGGTACAGGAAGACTTGAACAGATGTAGGTTACCCAGGACAGGTCTAGTCAATGCCCCAGTTCAACTAAATGGGGGTTTAAAAGACTCCTATTTACGGGCACTTTTTTAATCTGTGGGTCATGCAGGTTTGGGGTCATGCCTGGCCAGGACAGGATAGTCTATTTCCAGTGAAACAAAAATGGTGGGTTGAAAGGACTCCTTTTTCCGGCACTTTTTAATCTGGGGGTCAGGGCAGTTGGGGCTAAAGCTGTGGCCCAGGACAGGGATAGTCTATGTCCAGTTCAACTAAAATGGTGGTTGAAAGACTCCTTTTTCCGGCACTTATTAATCTGGGGGTCTTTGCAGGTTTGGGGCTCATTGTGGCCCCGGGACGGGGATAGTCTATGTCCAATGAAACTAAAATGGTGGTTGAAAGACTCCTTCTTCCGGCACTTTTTAATCTGTGGGTCAGACAGGTTTAAGGGTCATGATGCGATCCAGGACAATGATAGTCAATGTCCAGTTCAATTAGAATGATGGTTCAAATAATTCTGCCTTCTAGCACTTTTTAATTTGTGGGTGATGCAAGTTTAAGGGTCATGCTGTGGTACAAGACAGGGATAGTGAATGGTCTGTGACTTTTTTTCTGTGGCTTTACCTAAGTGTGTTGCCTAAGATGTAGCACCTATTCATTTGACTGTTGTGGAGGTTAATTCCAGCTTCTCCAGCCCTGGTTGGGTGTAAGAATGAAGGTGCTGTATCTCTCCCATAGACTTTAATGGTCATCGGCGATAATCTATTATCGACTATCGGAAATCGTCTTGATAATTGCCGATATCGACTATCGACCCGATGATGATAGTCAACGTAATCGCTCATCACTACTTGTAACGAAAGCATGTAGTGGATCCACTGAGCCACCTCAAGCAATGGTTTAAGCCAAACCAGGGGGCAGAGCCTAAAGGGCCGTTGGTTTTCACCAGAGCCTGCCACAAGGTAAGATGGGCTTTCTTCAGTAGACGACCCCTAGGTCACTACTAGAGATGGGCGAATTTTCGCCAAATTTCCCGACAAAAAATAACTTTGTTCCGAATTACTTTGGGATGAATCACGTTAAAAAACAGCTATTTCCAGGCTGCACAGAGCCTGCAGGGTGCTGTAGAACGCTGTGCCATGTTTAAATATGTAGAGGGAGCTTGGTTTGGTCTTCATAGAATGTTGTGTTTTAGTATGACACGCACATGACTGCCGCCGCTCTTAGAATCGCTTCACTATAAAATTCCCTGGGCACTAAAGAGGGCAAAACTGACCAGAAAACTGAAGGGGGAATGTAGCCTGATAAAGTCATGGCAGCGACAGCTGAAAAAAAACAAGCTGAGGGCTCAGGTGGCAACATCAGTGACAGAGTGTGGAGGTGACGGCAGCAGCCACATCAACATGAGGTCAGATAGTGGCACAATGATATTCTGGAGGTGGCAAAAACAGGAGTAGGCCACAGAGTGGCACAATGACACAGTGTGTAGGTCACGACAGCAGCCATAGCAGCAGCATGAGGTCAGACAGTGGCACAATGACATTCTGGAGGTGGCAAAAACTGGAGTAGCCACAGAGTGGCACAATGACAGAGAGTGGAGGGACGGTGGCAGCAGCATGAGGTCAGACAGTGGCACAATCACATTCTGGAGGTGTAAAAAACAGGAGTAGGCCACAGAGTGGCACAATGACAGAGAGTGGAGGTGACGGCGGCAGCAGCATGAGGTCAGACAGTGGCACAATGACATTCTTGAGGTGGCAAAAACAGGAGGAGGCCACAGAGTGGAACAATGACAAAGTGTCTAGGTCACGGCAGCAGCCACAGCAGCAGCATGAGGTCAGACAGTGGCACAATCACATTCTGGAGGTGGCAAAAACAGGAGTAGGCCACAGAGTGGCACAATGACAGAGAGTGGAGGTGACGGCGGCAGCAGCATGAGGTCAGACAGTGGCACAATGACATTCTGGAGGTGGAAAAAACAGGAATAGGCCACAGAGTGGCACAATGACACAGTGTCTAGGTCACGGCAGCAGCCACAGCAGCATCATGAGGTCAGAAAGTGGCACAATCACATTCTAGAGGTGGCAAAAACAGGAGTAGGCCACAGAGTGGCACAATGACAGAGAGTGGAGGTAACGGCGGCAGCAGCATGAGGTCAGACAGTGGCACAATGACATTCTGGAGGTGGCAAAAACAGGAGTAGGCCACAGGTGGCACAATGACAGAGAGTAGAGGTCACGGCAGCAGCAGAAAATGAGGTCAGACAGTGGCACAATGACATTCTGGAGGTGGCAAAAACAGGAGTAGGCCACAGAGTGGCACAATGACGGAGAGCGGAGGTGCCTGCGGCAGCAGCATGAGGTCAGACAGTGGCACAATGACATTCTGGAGGTGGCAAAAAAAAACAGGAATAGGCCAAAGAGTGGCACAATGACAGAGAGTGGAGGTGACCGGGGCGCAGCATGAGGTCAGACAGTGGCACAATGACATTTGGAGGTGGCAAAAACAGGAATAGGGCACAGAATGGCCAATGCACATGTTTAGGTCACGGCAGCCCCCACAGCAGCAGCATGAGGTCAGACAGTGGCACAATCACATTCTGGGGTGGCAAAAATGGAGTAGGCCCAGTTGGGCACAATGACAGAGAGTGGAAAGGTGCGGCGGCGGGCAACGCATGAGGTCGGAGGGCAAAAATGAACAGTGTGGGGTACGGCAGAGCCACAGCAGCAAAATGAGGTCAGACAGTGGCCAATGAAGAGTGGGGGAGGGGGGTGGCCCCAATACCAGCCCCTGGAAAAGATGGTTGGTGGCAGATGGAGAAAAAAATGTCAGCAGATGTGTGGCATCAGGGGGGGGGGCGGACGAATAGTGGCTGAGGGGGTTTGTTTGAACCCAGATTAATTTCTCACAGTTTTGGGTGAGGGTCTGGCGGATTATCTACCCTAAGGCATTGGTTGGGGGAAAATCCTGGGCCGATCCACCCCTGATTCCCCTTGACAAAGGTCATTTCGGTCCCATTCCGTGGACAAGCGGGTTCCCCTTGGGGGGAAACGATGGCCCCATGCACTGAACACCGCTTGATCCCACATACGGGCCCCGGGAGGACGCTTCCCCGCAAACTCGGCAAGTTGCGGCCACATCCGTTTGGCTCCCCAGTGGATCTTCAAAACTGGGGTGGCAGAGTGCTGCCCAAAGTAGGCCACACCTTTTGGGTTTTGGGTCTGCTCCGGTCCTGCTGCTGGGGTAAAGGGAAGCTGCTCATAGTGACACCAGATTAGGTTGCTGTGATGGAGCTGGTCTGCTTGACCCCCCCCCCCCCCCCCCCCCAAATTCCACCCCAGAGCCACGGCTTAGTCCTGAGCGTGAAAAAACCCCCCGGTCACCCCTGTCAGGGGGAGGGGGGATGCCGCACTAGGCAGCGGCCCAACTGACTATGGAGTTTTCCCCTATAGTTTTTGAGTTTGCCCTCCCTCTAAATAGTGGGAAAAAGGCTCCAAATTTTTGGACCGGTTCAAAAGGGGGTCAATAGGGGGGGAGACCAGAAGTCATCCTCTCCCGGGTGCTGAATATTCGGTGTCACTAGCCAGGCAAATCGCATGTGCGGGGTTTTGTTTCTTTATTTATGGTTTTGTTTCATGTTTCATTTTTTGAAAGGCCGAAAAAAGACAAGACGTCCATCCAGTTCACCCTGTTTGCTAAGGTTTTGCCCAGAGGAAGGGAAAAAAACCCCAATGAGGTAGAAAAGCCAATTGTCCTATTTTGGAAAAAAAAATTCCTTCCGACCCCAAATTGGCAACCAAAAAAAACCCCCTGGATAAATGCCCCCTCTCGGGATTAGAATAAAATTTGTTATTTATTCGCTCAGAAATGCATCCAAAATCATTTTTAACCCCGTTATTGAATTCCCATGACAAGTTCCTTGGAGAAAATTTCCATAGTCTCACTGTCTTACAAAAAAAGAATTTCCCTTTTATGTTTATGTGGGAAACTTTCTTTCCCTCAAGACGTAGAGGATCCCCCCTTGTTTACATACACCCCTGGGTATAAATAAATCTTGGGAGAGATCTTATATTGCCCTTTGATGTTTTTAAAACATTTTTTTTGTCCCCCCAAAAAGCCTTTTTTTTTTAAAACTAAATAACCTAATTTGCTAATCTTTTGGGTACGTAGTCCCCCAGCCTTTTATTTTTTTTTGTTATTAATGTTTATATTTTTGAACCTTTTCTCCATCCATTCTTTATTTGTATGTTGCTGCGCTGCCATTGTGCCCGAATTTAATTTGCTCCCTCTGTCATTTTTTTTTCGTAAAGTTTTTTCTTGGGAGGGGTTTTTTTTTTTAGGATTTTGCTGTGTATTTCCTGTTAGTTTTTTTCATCTTAATGTGATGGAGCACACATTTTTTGGGTAGCAGAAGCATAAATTTTCTGATGTAGACTGCGCAAAACAGAAAACAGCAGCAGGCAGCAAAAAAACAGAGCACAAACCGCAACAACAAACCAAGCAGCAACAAACGCCCCAAAGGTTTTTACCATACAAAGAAACCACAGTCCTGTTCAGGATCATTGCTGTACCCAAGGTGAAAAAAAACCACATTTGTTTCATCCCCTGTGTTACTATATCACTAAGGAGCCTGCTTGGTCTTCTGCTCCACTTTTCTGGATACAAAAAGGGTAGGAAAACCCCTCGCAGTCACTATCATCCACCGCCGTTACACCTTCATGCGCCCTGTGGGGACCCAGAACAGTCAGAAATTGGTTAGAGCTCAAAAAATCAGCGAAACTCCCTTTACAACCCAAGGACTAAGTATAAATCCCCCTAGCAACAAGCACTGTGATAAATCCCACTTTTGCTCGGCCCACCAGATTTAAAAACCCCCTAATTCCTCAAATACCCTGTAAATTTATTCTGGTGCCCCATAGAAGCTGTGCTGCGTTTTCAGCCCCCAAATCAAAAGGGGTTTCTTAAAAGAGACAGTGCACCTTAAATAAAAATGGCCAAAAAAAACAACATGTGAAATTTCCCCCGTGTTAAAACACAGCAAGGACAACTTGTCTATGATTTTAAAGGCAGGAAGCAGAACTCACATTTCCCAGAGCCCAAAGTTTTTACGTCCAAAACCCTCTCTAAACCCGACACTAAAGCTTTTTTGAAAACTATACAATAAAAAAAGATGAGTCTGTGAAAACCTGGAAGAGCGATGGGAACGAGTTACCTCCCTTTGTGGGCTTTTTTTCCCTTTCAAAGGTGACCCCGGAAAAGGCCTACAAGAAGCTTTTGCCGGCTGAATACAGCACACAAAAAATTTAAAAGCGGTTTTTTTGAAAGTATATCACCTTCTTAAAGATTAATGTCGATGAACCCTTTTAAAACGGACCCGAACAAGGCAGAATCGGGGAAAAGGAAAGGATGTCATGGTGCAGAATGTAAAGATAAAGCAGAACTCCGTATCTCTCATCTACGGGGGACTAGATCACACAGATCAAACTCACTAAACATTCGTCAAGAAAATACAAATATTTTGCTCAAGAAGCTTGTCTGAGGGGGACAGAATACTAGAGGCCTGCATAGATGCGAACAAGCCCAAAATAAGACGTGCCTTTTGGGAGAAGGAGGAATGGAGAAAAAATGGCAAAAAGAAAAGGTGGGGCTAAAAGAGAAAGTGCAGAAGCAGAGGCTCAGGCAAAAAGATCAAGTGCAGAAGCAGGGTCAGGCTAAGAGAGCAAGTGCAAAAGCAGAGGCTCGGATAAAGATCCTTAAAAATTGAGATGGAAGAGGAAATCGCTTTGGCCCAAAAAAGTAAAGGTACTTAAACCCGAGCAATGAGCCAAGGTTTGACCCAGTTTGCTTGCCACAGGAAACAGACAATCCAGTTGATCGCACCAGTGATATGTGCGAATCAGTTACGGCAGACCCCCTATCTTAATACTGTTCAAGTTGAAAAAATGAAACCCCCCAAGTCAGTCTACTGCAGCTCTGGCGCCACCACAAAACCCCACCAAAAATAATGATCATCCCCCCAAACTTGCCTTTAAAGGGGACAAATATCCAGGAAGAGGGCTCCCGGTGTTTTCTGGGCCCAGTTCCACAGGTGGGAGCGGGGGGTCAGAACTTCCAGAGGCTAACACAGCTCAATCTGCAGCAACATCATTCTCCCCAGGATATCTCCCCCTTTCCGCCAGGAAACCCCATCACCCAGGGGTACCCCGAGTTGCCCGGGCAAAAGCAGTGAGAAAGCAGAATATCTGAGTTCGCTAGGTACATGGTTAGCAGGGAGTGAAAAACCCCAGTCTTTCAAAATTTTTGATGACTGTGCAGAGAGCTACAGACCCGGGAAAAGCAACCTTCAAAGCTGCCTTGCCAAACCCTAACCTCCCCGAGAGCAGGAGCTTGATTTATGGTCAAAAGGCTGGGCCCCATGCTCTACAAATACATCAAGAGCCCCAGAACTTCTATGTGGGACAAGCAAAGCAGGTCTTGCCGCTGCCTGGCACAGACCGAGCGTACCCCTTTGCAGCGCCCCCAAGCGATAGGAAACCCTATTCAAGAGATGCGAAATTCCAAAGATTAATTAAAGGAGCCAAAAAGCTTTAGGCTTTGTGATCTGCTATGGAGCTGGAACTCCCTAAAAGAGACCCTCGTCTGTTGGACTATTCTATCTGGGGTACGCCCATGGGGTGAATCCAATTGCGTAAAGCTGCCTTCAGTTTGCAAGAAAAAGTGGGCAACATCAGTCTAAAGATTCAAAAAAAACAACAATGTACCTTTTCCCCCCTTTATTATTTTGCAGGTTATCGTGAGCAGGCCCCGAGGGAATGACCCCCGTCTTGAAATTCTGGAGTTAAAAATACAGCTGCCCTCATTTAAGGTATGAAGGTGTCACACAGAAAAAAAGAGACTTTAAGAACAGTGGAGGGTTAGAAGACTAAAACCCGCCCCCACCTGCAGCACCCAGGGTAAACACCATACTAATCGTCAGGAAACAAGTCCCTTTAAAGTGAATGTCCCTTTTATAAAAAACCCACTCACTAAAAAATGCGGGATTTAGGTCCAAACCCTCAGGAGCCAAAAAAAAATCCTCACGAGCCCTGGGTATGTTTCAGATGTGCGCTTCATTGGGATATGGCTAAGGGGCTGTAAATCCCCCATTAAGTGTGAGGAGTGTCACAGGACAACTTTGGGACAGTTGCACCCAAAAACCCCCCTCGCCCGCGATTTTATCCATGCAGTGCCCGTATTCCCGTACAAACATGCGGGGGCCACAGAAACACGCCCAACCCCTGCCACAGTGTTTCCTGCTAAGTTTGGAGGGGTGTGGGGAGCCAAAGGGACAATGTTTGCCCCCAAATATGTTTATCAAAGGGTTTTCCCGAGAGGGCAAACCCCGAAAAGGCGTAAAAATGTACGCGATCTTGATGACCAAAGCAACCCCGGGCCTACCCGGACCTAAGTTCTTTTAAAGCCTTTGGGATAAAAAACCACAAAAACCCCATACCTTAAATCTGTCAGGCAGCATAGAGAGTTGTGGCGAAGAGCACAGTGATTCATCGCTTTCAATCAACGGGGATACAGAGATACCCCTTTCCACACTGAGAATGCGACCCCAAAACCGATCACGAGAGAGATTCCCACCCCCGAACTGCATTTCACCATCCACACTTAAGGAACCCAGCCAGCGTTATTGCACCTTGGATTTGGACGCCCAGATTTTACCTGCTTGGGGAGACAATCTAAAGGGTTTAAAAAGGTGCGTCAACAGTGTAACGTTCCTGCACGCCCCCTTGCCCCGAGACTAGATTGGGTGTGTAATCATAGGGAAAGTATGCTTTGATCAAAGGAATTGACTCCTTTAAGATTTACGTGCAAGGGGGATGGACCACATCTTACTCAAGCCGTGCCCTATCATATGAGGTGAAAAAGAAGCTCCCAGACCTCTCGCTGCCCGACGTCATTCCCCCCCCCCATGCTGACAATTGGGGGATCATGTTTCTCACAATTTTGGAGAAAAGTAGCCTTGTCAGTAGAAGACAGAGAATTTAAATAAAGGACAGTGGTTCTTAAAAATTTAAACCGATCATGGGGTTTTTTCCATTTTCCCTTCCGGGGTTCCAGAGTAAAACTCCACAAAAACCGGGGAAAAAGCTTTGTCAAGATTTAACTCTCTTTAGGTACCCTAAACAGCAAGCCTGAAATGAGAGAACACATGTCAATGTATGAAGAGAATATTCCCTAACACCATGAAGAACCGGTCCATCCTAAAGAAAAACAAAAAGTGTGGATACGGGCGCATTGGGGGCTTAAAATCTCCTTCCAAGGACACACTTGCAGCCCATGACAGCGACCTTCCCAAAATCTCTCCCAAACCCTTTATCAGCGCCACCCCAAAATTTTTATGCCCCCGAATCGAATAAGAGAAAAAAGCTCAGCCAGTTTTGCTTACAGATGACTTCGTGGTTTAAAGCGGGGGAATGCTCTCCCAACGTAACAGCGAATTGCCACTCGAAAGCAAGAAAGCAAAAAAGTGAGTCTCCAAAGGGAAAAAAGCTCAGGCTCCCTTGCTGGAGGAGCCTTGGTCAATTTACCCCTGAAGAGATACAGACATATGATGTAACCTTAATGAGCATAGCAGTTTTGAGGAACGCAACAAGGCTTACCTAACCCGGGCCCAAAACCGGGTTTGGGAGTACTAACCACAGTGATTGCTCCAGGTACTACAACAGGTGAAGCTGTTTTTGGGCAAACCCCGGCCAAAATCGGGGGTAATTCCCACTTCATGACATAGGATGTCTCACCCGTCCCCTGCTTCACCACAAAACGCCCCTCACTCGCCTTTGGGGGGCCCCCCGAGCCCCCATTTTTTGGGATGCCCTCGCTTGTGTGGGTCCAGGTTCCTTGCAACCAGCCCCGCTTTTAAATGTTTGCAAAAAGCAAGAAATTTTATGGAAGCGAACTTGGCAGACTTGAAACTATCCCCCAAAAGAAGCTGGAGAATCCCACAGACAACAACCTTTGGGTGATCCCCTGATTCCTCCCAAGGAATCCCCAAATGCCCAAGGGAACAAGCAAAATCTGCTCATCACCCGGGTGGGCCCCAAGGAGACCTAGTGAAACAAAAGAAATCTGGGATAAACACCCCCCAAAGTGTCTTTGCTCCATCAGAGTCCCCCACCATCATTTGGGCCCGGATTAACAAAGGAGATGCAAAATATTTGCCTTCAGCTCAGTGCCCCACATCAGCCCCTTCCCCGTGGTTTCCACAAAAGCACTCCTTCCCCCAAGTCGCATTTCACGAAAAAAAAAGAAATGGGAACACCACAAACCACATCAGAAAGAAAGGGGACCCCCCTTGATGAAGGAACAAACTGAACGGATTGATGGTATGGGAAGTTACAAGGTTTTTCCCCGCAAAGACGGCAAGATCCGGAAGGGGAGTTGAAGTATCAAAGAAGGGTGAGCCAAAAAGTTTGCAAGGCCCCGGGGCAACAAAAATTATTCTGTAATGCCCCTTTAGAAGTTCCCGGGGATGAAAAGTGCCGAACTTTTTCTCCATATTTTCCAAAGTTGTAAACGGACTATCTTAGTGTTTATATTGCATTCTAAATGTTTTTTTACAGGTTGTGGACTTATTTTTAGACATTAGTTTATAGTGAAATCCCCCTATGGGAATGTCAGACGGGGGTTGCTGTTCTCTTCAATTTTTGGTTTGTTTTCAAATGTTTATATTATTGCATCCTTTTTTCCCTCCATTCTTTTTGTATGTTGCTGCGCTGCCATTGGACCAGAATTTACATATGCTCCCTCTGTCATTGTTCGTAAAGTTTTTCTCTTAGGGAGTGTGTTTTTTTTTAGGATTTTTCTGTGTCATTTCCTGTTAGTTGTTTTCATCTTAATGTTACTGGACATCTTTTGGGCTAGCAGAAGCATCAATTTCTGACCAGCAGACTGTAGCAAAACAGAAAACAGCAGCAGTGCAGCAAAACAGAGCAGCAAACAACAACAACAAACAGCAGCAGCAGCAGCAACAAACTGCACCAAGGTTTATACTACTACAAAGATAACCACAGTTCTGTATCAGTGATCATTGCTGTATCCAAGGTGAATAAACCACATTCTGTTTCATACCACTGTGTTACTAGATATAGTAACACAGTGTGAACTGTGATGGCCACAAATTACATCTGATGGCTACAGATAAGACACAGAAGTACTGACTCCTCCGTCATGCCTCACAAGTTTCCAGATAGTTGATGTCTTGACCTGCTGTAAATGACTTCTCTGCTTATATTGCATTTTGTTATTTTTAAGAATTCTAGGACCCTTTGAAGGTCCATGCCCTTTTGTGTATAAAAGTCTGTGAATTTTCAATTTCTTGTATAACAACCTGTCTGAAGAAGGGAGCTAGTTCTCTCGAAAGCTCACCATCAAATATACTCAGTTAGCCTGAAAAAGGTATCGCCTGATTTCTTCACTATTCTGTTAGAATGTAACAAATGAAGCAATAACCTGGCCCTTTTGCAAGTTTTAATGGGTAACCGGAGGTAGATTTCTAAACAGATCATACTTGCTATAAGTGGTCCAAAGAAAATGTGAAAATAGCAGAATTGAATTATTGCAACCTAACGACCACGCGTTTCACGTCTGGACAGGTGTCTTCATCATGGATACAAACATTGAATGCACAATGGTGAAACCAGTGAAGGTGACAATCTCTGCATTAAAGGGGTTTTGCCACGAAGTAAAATTGACGTGGGAAGCTTGCAAATTAAATAATAAACATTTTCACCATTCATCCTTACAAATTCTGCACCGTTTTTGCTTTAGCTGCCCTTTTAGTGAGCCATTGTTTACAGCTCGTCTCCAGGGGCTACGACCAGGGCTGCGAGCTCCTCAGTCCTGGTCGCACATGCCCAGACATAACCTCTCCTCTCAGACAGCTCCTGAGTGTTCAACCCCAGGTGTTGTCATTCCTGTCCCCTATACTCCGCATTAATTAGGGAAACAGTGCCAATAATCGAAAAAAAGGAACCTCTAATGAGCTATGTTGTATTGATAAAGAAAAAAAAATTCCAAGGGTTGGTTCTGCAGGGATTTTGAAACCTAGGAACCCCTTGTGTCGGGAGGTAAAAAGCATTACCTCTGGCTACAGGTTAGCTACTTGTTCCTCTGTAAATATAACAGACTTTCTTTGATAGAGAGTGGAGTGGGCTGGTGATGTCATCCTGATGGGTCACATGATATGCCAATTCAAACAAATACCCACGCCTCTTCTGAGCACACAGAGCTGAAGAGCTGGATGCAGGAGGTATGAGATGAGATCGTGGCAAAACCCCTTTAAACCTCGTGACTCTTCCTCCAAGGTCTTTGTATTTGTGACAGCCTTTAGTTTTGTATCACAGGCAGCTATGGAAGCAGCCATTGTTCTCCTGCATCGATTAGAGCTATAGCAACCAAGCAAGGTCGAAGCCTTCAGGTAGAGGAGGTACCGGGCCCGCTCCTCCGAGATGTTCCCGCACCGCTGGTGTATTTTGGCTCCATGCAACAAATTGTCTTCCTTCTCTATATTTCGGAGACTGTCGCGTTCTGACACTCAGAAAATTGTTTTGATTGCAGCTGTAGCGCGGCGGCTCCTCGGTTCCGCTCTTCCGTCAGATAAACTTGACGACCCGGATATTTTTTTTTTTCTTCTTCTGAAGCTGTAGACAGGCAATTATTTGGATAGAGACTTGAGTAGTCAAAATTATCATACATGCAGAAAACTAGAGCAGGAAAAAAATGGTAAGATCTGAAGGGGAAAAGAGAGAAATTAATATTAAAGTCTCTCTGCACGAATAAATACAAATGTCAACGCCTCGACGCGTTTTGAACAATGGCAACCGCACAATAAGACTCGTGCTGTGGTTACAACCCAACAGATTCGGCAGCATCGGATGGAACCTTTCATGATCCTCATAGGGTCGCGCCTCCTGTAATGACAATGACAGTCTTTGAATCGCTTGAACAATTTATCCTTTCTGCACTTACAGTGGGGAAAAGTATTTAGTCAGCCGCCAATTGTGCAAGTTCTCCCACTTAAAAGATGAGAGAGGCTTAAATTGTGTCCTAGGTCGACCTTCAATCTGAGAGACAAAATGAGAAAACAAATCCAGAAAATTATGGTGGAAAATAAGTATTTGGTCCCCTACAAACAAGCAAGATTTCTGGCTCTTATAGACCTGTAACTTCTAATTTAAAGGGGTTTTGCCACAAAGGAAAGTTGACGTGGGAAGAAAATTGAATAATAAACATTTTCACCCATTCATTTTTATTAAAAATTTCTGCACCATTTTTTTTTTAGCTGCTCCTTTTCAGGGTCAAGATCCAGGGGATACGGACAAGGGCTGAGAGCTCCTCAGTCATGGTCGCACATGCTCTAAAATCACCTCTCTCTCAGGCAGTTACTGAGTGTTAAACCCAGGTGTGTTCATTCTACTCTGTCCTTTGGGACTAGTTAGTAAATTAGTCAAACAGTGCAAATAAAAAAATGGAAACCTCAATGAGTCGGTGCATTAACCACTTAACGCTTGGGCGATATAACAGTACGTCCAGGGCAATAAGGGGCTGGGAAGGGGGACTCGCTCCGGGGTACCCCCTGCACAGCCGCCTGGGTGTTAGCGGCTAAATCGCCGTAACACCGACGCAGTAACACGCCTGTCGGGGCTGGGCTCCGCCAAGCGGGCGCTGTTTACCATCAGACACGCGAGCAAGGATGGACCGCGGCGTCGGAATTTTCGCCCGATCGGTGCCTCGCACGATTGGTGCGGTGATTCGGCTTCAGCGCAGCTATGCTGCGCCGATCCGAGTACGGACTACGGACACTGGTGGTGGGGTGGGCATTGTGAATGGCTCCCGTCTTACCCTGCCCGGTTTGACCACTTCCGTCCGCCCTGACAGGAAGTGGGGAAACTGCCATCTTTGTACACCCTAATGCATTTGCCTATGCAAATGCATTCGGTTGTATTATCCAAGTCGGCTCCACTAGTGGTAAACACCACAGGTGGCTCTCATTGTTACAGTAAAAAAAAAAAAAAGTATTAAAAGGTTCAAATCACACGTTCCCATTTTACAAATAAAATCATGAAATTAATAAAAAAGTTACACCTATTTGTTTCGCGCGTCCGGAAAAAGTAAGACGATTATAAAAAATATAAACATCTTTTATCCGTACGCTGAAGCACCGTTAGAAGACAATAAATTCCAAACTACCTAAAATTGCGTTTTTTGGTCATTTTACGTCACTAAATAAAAAATGGAAATAAAAAGGATCCAAAAAAGTCGGCATTCATTCCAAACTTGCTAGCGTTTATAAAAGTACACTTAAGTCCGCAAAATTGCACCATCCTGAGTCTGTAGGTGTTTGTACTAAAAAGTTATTGGTCGCATCAAAATGGCGCCGTGGCGGCAAATTTCAAAAAATAGAAATGTTTGAATTTTTGTCGATACCAAAATTATACGGAAAAACTACTAATTTGGGTATTCCAGATGGGTTTCAAACTGTAGAATACAGATAACTATCATTATATTTAACGAAAGCTTGAACGCCGTTAAAGCAAAAACCCCGCCAAAACATGGCAAAAATACATTTTTTTATCACAATTTGTCCCACTTGGAATTTTTTTTGTGATTTCCAGTATATTCTATAGTATAGTGAATTAACACTTTAGAATGTACATCTTGTCCCCAAAATAAAAGCAGCTCATGTGTCTATGTAGGTGGAAAAATAAAAAAGTTATGGCTTTAGAAGGCGAGGAGGGAAAAACGAAGTGTCCCAAAAAAAAAAAGCCTGCCCTTAAGGGGTTTATTAAAGAGGAAAAAAGATCCACAGGTTAAGTTTGCAAAATTTTAAAACCAAAGCCCCTTTTGGCTGTAAAGCAAAAATGTTATCCTGAGCACAGTGTAGCTACTTAAAATTCATACATAAACGAACTTTCTTTCACAGAAAGGGGAAAAGGCCGGGTTGTATCCTGGGTCACATGATATAAAATTCAAAAAAATCACACACCCCCCCCTTTGAGCACAAGAGCTAAGATGGTTTCGGGGTATGAAATGAGATTGGGGAAAAACCCCCTTTTAAGAGGTTTCCTTCCTCCACTCTTCCTGAATAAGGGCAGCTGTTTGAACTTGTTATCCTGCCCACCCCCTCAAAAGTACACTCCAAACTCCACAGGTGAAGCCCAAAAGGCTTCGAAGGGACCCCAAACAAAATTAGCCCTGCACCAGGCTGGGAAGACTGAATCTGCAATAGCCAAGCAGTTTGGTGCCCACTGTATTGGATAAAGGAAACTGATATACCGATCCCTTATTGCCAGACAATCCCGGGACAGATTACGTTGTAGAAATGTGTCTGAAAACCAGCACGAAAAAAAGGATCTTCTCAGAAGTGACCAAAGCATTGACCATTTAAAGGCGTATTCCAGTTTATGGAATATAGTGGTGAGGGCCATGCGCACCACAGCCAAAGGGTTGTTACTACATTTATTCATCTTACCCCCAGTCCCTGTTTTTTGGTTTCACTTTTTAATTTTTGGGGTGGGTTTTCTGACCTCTGGCGCAGTAAAAACCAGGCTGTAGCTATACAACCACGTGGCAGCCCATCAGGAGAGACGAAAGGTCTGTAGTTTTAACACCGAGGAGCTGATGCACCCATCAAGAGGGGATATCTAAATAGGTAGGACACTGTTAAAGGACAATATTGCAAAGTGATTGTTTTTGCAAATCTTTTAAAATAAAAACAATCCTGTAGTGAACAACCCCCTTTTAAAAAAACCTTTTTGGGTCCCGGGGTTTACTCTTCTTTTAAAATCAATGGGTCTTGTAGACACCACAAATCAACAGTCCTTTTGGGTTCCCAGGCCACCTTTCTCTGTGTGACCCTTTGATCTACCTGAGTGATGGACCTTCTTAGGAGAATACCCCTTTAATACCTGTTTGCATATTGTGCCTTTTTATCCCAGTGAAAAAATCCCCCTTTGTGGGGTGATGTCCCCTTTAGCTCTTTAAAACAGAGTTGCGGTAATATTTCCAGATACTCATGGAAATGTGTGGGGTGAAGTTGTGATCATTGGAGGTAGAGAGCTTATTGGACTTCCTGTTTGATTTGGTGCCCCTTTACGTGACTGGCAGCCATTTTGTTCCTAGAAAAAACTTTAAAAACTTTTTAAATCTCAATGACCTCAATCTTTCACCCCTTGTTTGGAGGCAGCCTGGTCAAGTGTTGACCCCTCTTCCTAAAGACTTTAAATCGGCCCTTGCTCTATTTTGGTAACAAGTAGTCAGCCCCCTGTGCTTTTTTTAGGGGCTTCTTGCCGTTTTTACCTATATCTGCCAGGACATGCTAGTTGAGCAATATCTATATTTTCCTTAATTTTTGCTACTATGTTCTTATTACTATTCCTGTTGATGCTACTGGACATGACGGGCTCT
>JAODAL010060939.1:0-20605 GCA_025379985.1 Phyllomedusa bahiana | reverse complement strand
CCCCCGGGGCCCCACAGCGGCCGGGGGGGGGCCCACGGGGGATTCCCCCGGCCCCCCCCGGCGGCCTGTCCAGCCTGGGGGGGGACTATTGGCTTTGTGTATGATAAATAATGTGTGGGGGTATTATTCAGTCATATGTGGGGGTAATTTGGGGCATTTTTGGGCGGTTAATGGCCCTTTGTAGAGCGTTTTTGGTGTTTGTGGCTGTATAGTGGGATTTGATTGGTAGCATTGATGGTGTTGAGGTGAGGATTTCCCCCTTGATTATCTCTTTATCTAACAGCGTCCTGGACTGGTCGTGGTGGGGAGGGGCGGGGGGGGGGGGGTTGGGGCTGGGCTCCACCCAAAGTTACTTGGGGCCCTGGTTTCCTCTATTTACGCCCCTGCTTACTGATGGTTACGCAAAGTGGCATAGACTGGGGTGAATCAGGGGTTGTTGAAAAAGGAGGTTTGAGAGACCGGGAAATTTTTCGCGGCATAAGCGAGGAGCGGTGTTTCCGTGATCGTGGTGGCGGAATAATCCAGGGATTGGCGACCCCCCTCTTCCTTTTTGGGTGGGACCCGTAGACATACCCAGGTCTTTTCCTGCCCAGGGATGAAGCGCCGCAAGAAATTTCTGCTAAAAAGCCCACTTGGATCCCCCATGTTCTTTATAATCTATCATCATCATCAACAGGGAGTTTCTGCCCTGACATTTGCACCCTGGAGCCGGGCTAAAAGCACAGGACGGCAAGACTTGCGCCCACCTGGATTTTTCCCGATTGGGCGGTTCCTTCTCCCCCTTGTCCCACAGAAATTGGGCCCTCAAGCAGACAAAATCATCCTTTTGGCCTCTTGATCTTTTGAAATCCCTCTGATCCCACCGCATTTTGTCATCAAAGAGGTCTTCAGAAAAGAAATTAAACCACGGGTGGGTACACGAGTTGACATTTGGGCTCCCTTTCGCTTCATGTTGGACGTGCTGCGATGATGATGACGACGAATTTGGGGCCCGTGATGGGAGTAAGGAGGTAAGATGGGGGTGCAGGTTCATTGACCAGAAAAAACAGATTGGCGAGCGTTGTTATAAGATTCCGGGGCACCGACCACGATGACGGGGCCTAACAACCCTGTAAGCCAATCCGCGGCTTGTGTGTTGTCCCCGACGGGAAGGAGAACTTCCTCGTACCTCTCCCTAAAAGTTACACCCCCTGTGTGCTTCCACCCGCATTTGCTCCTGTTCAGAAAAATAAAAATTTTTAAAAAAGGTATGGAAGAGTTTTTTAAAAGTTTTATTGAAAGACGGCAAATCACAGCTATACTTAATCCCCCTTTAAATTTCCCACAGCCAATAATTTAAAAAAGATTTGTTTTATGAAAACCGTGAAAGCGTCTGGTGGAAGAACCGTAAGACAAAATCAAAAAATGTTTTCCCTTCAGTCCAGGATTTTCAATTGCCATAGATAGGAATTTTAGTTTTTAAAAAACTATCTGCGCCAAACGAGATTCACCCAGGCATAAAACTATTCAAAAATTTTAAAGGGTGAGAAATTTTATTTTTTGCAGCAAAGACCTGAGAAATTACTACAAAATTTTGATCAAATTTAAGTAAAACGTGTATCTTTTAAAAAAACTGGGCCCCACCAAAGTGCAATACAGTATTTAAAAGTTATACGGGGTAAAAAAAGTGTTTTTTTTCACCAAGAAATACACCAACGTTACTACAAAATTTTGTATCCAAATTTAAGTCAAAGGTGGCAATTTGAAAAAACTGGGCGCATAAGTTCAATACAGCTTTTAAAAGTTATAGGATAACAAAAGGGGTTTGCACCCAAAGAAAAACACCCAACGTTACTACAAAAATTTTGTATCCAAATTTTAAAACAAAGGTGGCTATTTAAAAAAAAAAATGGGGTGCACAAAAATGCAATACAGCTATTAAAAGTTTAAGGATAACAAAAGGTGGTTTTTTTACCAATGAAAATTATAGCAGTAAAAAAACAGTTACTAAAAAATTTTTGTATCCAAAATTTAAGTACAAGGGGGTCTTTGAACAAAATGGGGCGCACCCCAAGTGCAATACGCTATTTAAAATTTTTACGGATAAAAAAGATGTTTTTTTTCACCAATTAAATACGCCAACGTTACTAGAAAATTTCTGTTCCAAATTTAAGTACAACAGGTATTTTAAAAAAAATGGGATCCAAAATAAAAAGGTACAAAATTTCACCCAGGTGGAGGTGTGTGGCCCAAAAAATGGGAAAAAAAAATGCCCTTTCAATGCAGGTTCAAAGCAGATCTGGCTGCAAATTCACCCTCCTTTTCCCAAAAGCGTCTGTCCGTCGCGCTAGTGCTTCTTTAAAAAATTTCTAAATAAGAACTGAAATTTTCTAATTACCTATATTCAAAAGTTTCCTAGCTAAAAGCATAGTTTTTTCTGTATGAATAAAAAGAAGAATGTGTCTCTGAGCGAGCTGTATTGAGAGACAGCGCACAGTCTTGCCTTGTGTTAACATGAAAGACTGATCTGAAAAAGAAAAGCTTTCAGAAAACGAGGGGCATGGATTTTTCCCGCCCAAAGACAAAAATAACATCACGTATGACGTGCACATCCTTCCCCTGTTTAAATGCTCAAAGGGCTGATTTGGGGCCCCCAAAAATGACGGGAAGCACCAAAAATTTGGCGCGATAGTAATGTTTATCTGCAGATTGTCCCCAAAAAAAATCCCGTGATGGGAAAATTTTTTCCAAACACCTAAAAATCGGCCGATTTAAAACTTTGTAAATTTAAAACGCTACCCCTATTCTGCTTTTTAAATATTTGAAAAAATAATAACATTAAGAATTGGGAAGTTTTTTAAAATTAAAATTGTTTAAACGCATTTAAAAGGAAAAATGATATTATAAAAACAAGTGCCAAATAAAGATAAAAATTTTTTCAGATTTAAATTTCAGTTCAAAATCTTTAAAGGGAAATGGGTTTTCCTTTTCATAACCTGAAACCGGGATACCTATTAAAAAATTTGTAAAGAGTAAATTTTCATTATTTGGGATATTCAGTAAATTTAATTTATTACTTTTAATAGTTTAAATTTATGTCAGTGACCATTATGAATTTTTCTTTTTTTTATGTAAGGGTACCAACAATTTTGTCCACATGTGCAGATATGTATGCTTCAAGTGCAGAGATATTGCATTTGCACATTAGTCTATTAAGTCCACTTTAAAAGCAGTCGGAAGGTATGTACCATCTAGTCGATTGTATGCTAGAACCAAGCTACATTTAACTTTAACTTAATTGATTTTCATTGTACGATTTTGAATTATGCACACATTTGTCTGGATTGCTATTTATTACATATTTGTAACTTGTTGAAATAAATCTTACCTTTCTGTTGGAAGTGCTACATGCATTTTTCTTCTTTGGACTGTCAAATGTTACCTTTTTTCTGGTGTAATCTCCACAGGCATACACCCATATTTTTTTTTTTCCATTTCAGTTTTTAGTTTACAAATTTTTAAATACATTGGTTTTATTTAAATGTGACATTTTCCCAGAGGTGTTTTGGGACCAAGACACCAGGATGAAGCAAAAATTAAATTAAAAACCCCGGAAAAAAAAATTTTGGGCCCTCCCCTAATTTTTGGTTCGGGGGGTCAGTTGGGTTTGGGCAAAGTGAAAAATTTGGGGTTTGGGACATCCCGGACTCAAACTTTTGAGAACCCCAATACAATGAGTACTGAACAAACAGACAGGCTTCAGCAACCCTCATTCTAAACAATTACTTCCAATTAGTGTTGAGCGTTAGTTGGTATGACATCGTCTAGTCGATAGTGGGCCACTATCGATATTTTTTTGATAGTCGTAGCGTTCTCTCGTGACCATTAAAGAGGGAGAGCAACAACACCTTCATTCTTACACCAACGGGGTGGAAAGCGGGAATTCACCCAACGTTCAAATGGATACCTGCCCCTCTTGGGCACAACACTTAGGCTAAAAAAGCCACAGAAAAAAAAGTCACACACCATTCACCCCCCTGTCTTGTACACAGCATGACCCTTAAACCCTCATCCCCACAAATTAAAAAGTGCCAAAGGCATTTAAAAAAATGAACCATCATTTTACTTAAGGACATTGAATACCCCGTCCTGGAACGCAGCATGGCCCCCTGCGGCCCCCCACATTTAAAAAAGTGGGAAAAAAAGGGGTCTTTAAACCCACATTTTTTTTCCCACGGGACATTGACTATCCCTGTCCTGGCCACAGCATGACCCCCAAAACCCTGCATGAAAAACCCCACATTTTAAAAAAGTCCCCGGAAAAAAAAAAGGAAAAGTCTTTAAAACCCCCTTTTTTAGTTTCAGGGACATTGACTATCCCTGTCCGGGGCCCAGTTAGCCCCAAACCTGCATGACCCCCCATTTTTAAAAATCCCGGAAAAAGGGTCTTTCAACCACCATTTTAGTTTCACTGGACATGATATCCTGTACGGGGCCAAGCATGCCCCAGGGCGGAGTTAAGTGGGGGGCGGTGAGAGCCAGGCGGGCGTCCGTCTCTATTAAACGCAGGTTAAAAATGCCCTGATGAGCAGCAACAAAAACTGTGGCGAAGCAAGTCGGAACGAAGTGTGAAAACTCCAGCCTTCCTCGTAAACGTCTTTATGGGTGCGCTTGCCCCCCCCTATGAGTGTGGGCCAAATTTGAGCTTCATTGGGAAATACTGGGGTTTAAAACGCCCCGTTACACCCGGTGCCCTTTTCTTGGCTTTCTTTTTCCATTTTACTAAACGGCTGGAGGAAATGGTCTTTCTTGTTCTCTGTCCGGTCCATACTCATGTCCTCTGAAAAACCTACTTCTGGTCAAGTTTTCCTTCCCCCCCCTTTTGTAAAATTCAGAGGAATTTTTTTCCAGCTATTTTTTTTACATGCAAGTTTTTATACTTTAATTTCTAGAAAACACTTTTTTTAAATCGGATGGAATCCCCCCATGTCTTTTGTTTCTTTTTTAAATTGTATTAAAGGGGTTTGTCTCAATACGGGTTTTTTTTGCTTTTTAAAGATCTTGAAAAAAACAAGTATTTGCAATTGTTTTTTTTTTAACAGTGCCTACCTATTCCTTTTTCTGACAGCACCTCACCCTTGACCCACTCTTGCCCATTGTAAAGAACAAATGTCTGTTAGAAACAACTTTTTTTAGAATGGACCTTAGTATAGCTGCATGTCACAGAAAAAATGCCCCAAAAATTCAAAGCATGACCCCTTGAGCCATTTTTGAACAATTGTGAAGAAAAAAAGTTGTTAGAAACAAAATTTTTTTGAATAGGCCCTGTGTTAGCGCATGTCACAGCAAAATGCCCCCAAAAAAATTTTAAAAAAAAAACTGACCCATGGCCCCCACTTTTGAAATTGTGAAGAACAAATGTCTATTAGAAACAACATTTTTTTAAAATAGGCCCCTTAGTATTGCGCTTTTTCAAAGCAGCATGCCCCAAAAAAAATTAAAAAAAAAAGACTTTCACCCACTGTTAAAAAAATTGTAAAGGAGAAATGCCATTTGAAGCCACATTTCTTTTCCCAAAGGGGACCATGATTTTTGTGTATCTCACGAACATGCCCCCCAAAAAAAATTATAAATAGACTCTCAGCACTTTTAAAAAAATTGTGAGGCCATACCCCAAAACCATTGACAATGGAAAAATTCAAAAGATGAAGGGGGAGTAAATAAATAGGGTTTTGCAGAAACCCTTTGGTGTTTTTTTAGTCTCTCACAGCAAAACCAGCAAAAGAACTGTTGGGTTTGAGAAAAAAAATTTGCGTAGAAATGATCTTTTTTTTAAAAAAAAGTTTTTAAAGGGGGCCTTTTCTTTTTGGAAAAGGAATGTAAGTAGACCACACTAATGGTGACCCGCAATTGGGGCCACAACATCATCAAGATCCATGCCTATTCATTTTATAAAAGTCAAACGATCCATATTTTGGGGAAAGCCGGATGCGTTTCGTAAGACTCCTGGCTGGGGGATGTTCCGCTCAGATTGACGCTGGCTGTGGGGGACAACACCCTCTATGGGTGGCGGCCAGCCGGGCCATTCGTCCATTTTGGATACCCAAAGTCTATTGAGCCCGGAAAAAATACAAAAAATCGGTTTTTGAGACGCAATAGTCTGCACCATGATTTTAAAAAAAAAAAAAAGGGGGTCTCTGGGTGTTGTATGTGGGGCCTGCTTGCTGCTTGGGGAGGGGGAAAATAAAGATTGCCAGAGGTCACCCATTAGGCTTCTGCCACTTCCTTGCTGCCCGCTACGGCTACTTGGCCCCCTCTACTGTGTCACCCCCGGGGCGTTGTTCCACCGTGACATTTGAAGAACGTAAAGCGACGCAAAATTTTCCAGTTGATCAATCAGCAAGGTCTCCATTTCCTGCTTTTTACCCCCTATTTGGGTGGGTGGAAGGAAAAATGCTGAGTTTTGTTTTTGTACCCGGGGACCCGGAGGGTGGCCACCGTAACTGTTGTTTATTTTATGGCCTTAATGCAGGACATGTTTGGGGGAAATGGAGCATCCAAACTCAGTGGAGATGGACCTTGATTCCAAGCCTCGGGGGTTTAGGGCATAGCAAATCTTTCCTCATCTGCCCCAAAATTTACCCCCACCTCTTTTCCCAAAGGGAGGGACGCGGGTCTGGAATCCTCCCCTCCCCTCCTCCCCGCTTCCCCTAACAGCTTCAACACAGCCCTGCTTGCCTCGATATGACCAGAGAGCTGGTGGCCTTGACTAGCTCTGGACCCTGAACCACTGCCTAAAAAGACCCATAAAAAGAGAAACTGTCGGGGGTTGTGGATTTGACGGAGAGAAAGGGTCCCTGTCTGCCCTTTTGTGTCCCTCCTCCCCCGTCGCTGGGGGACCTGATGTTTCAGAGTGTCCAACGATTTTCCGAATAAGATCCCCACAATGCTAGCTGACAAGGGGGTCGTCCGAATGACCTTTTGGGGGCTTTTCAAACTGCGGATGGTGCAGAGCTTTTCACCTGCCCCCAATCTCGGTGGCTCAACTACCCGAGGTCCCCCGTGCTTGTAGGGCCATGTGTCCTTCGTCTGCGTAATGGCATTGCGCTGTCCCACAATCGCTGGGCATGGGGGGTGGGAATTTTTGCGTGTTGCCACGTCAAAATGAGACCCGGGTTGACGGGAGCCCACTACGCTGCAACGCAGCCGGCGGGTGAGCAGGGTTTCGAACGGCGGAAGGCGAACCGACCTCGGGGTTCTTCAGCACATCCGACCCGGGTACTCTTTAGAAATTTTCTGGACAAAGGTTCAGGCATGTGCCCGGCAAGGGATTTCTCCCGCCCACCCATCTTAAGGGCGGCCAGCGATTTCGCCCTTATCCAAACCACCTTGCCTGGCACAAGGTTCTTGTCCCCAGCCAGCCCGGGCCGTTGCGGGGAGCCGCCACAGCTCCTGCCCGTGTGTGGACGGTCTCCAAGGCAGATAATTTCAACAGGCCTGGTGTTCTGGGCAGTGATGCCACCAGAGGACCTTGGGGGGAAAAAAGGCCCTGACCCTCCCCCGCGGGTTTTTAAAAGGGGTGCGCCGAGCCTGAGGCCCCCGTCACCCCCCGAGACATCCCCCCAGCCAAACCCGTGAGCTGCACAGAGATATACGGCCCTTTGGCCGTGCTTACTGTCCATGTGCGCTGGTTTGAGATGGACTTTTCCGGACACAGATGCAGAAACGCCTTTTAAATTTTAGTGACACGTGACTGGCCAGGGGGGGGAGGGGTTTTCTGGAAAGAAATGCCCGCCCATTGGTATTGGGGGCAGGCGAGGGCCCAGACGTGGCGGGAACCCCTCTTGTCCACCCGACGGAAAGGCAACATTTCCAGGCCCAAAAACCTGGCAATGCCGACTTTTAGGCTTTTGGGTTTGGGGTGGTTTGGGGTTAAAAGGGTTTTTTCTGCTCCCAAAAACCCGGAAAACAAAAAGGCTAGCTGTAGCTGGGCCGCTTACGGCGGTGCAGGTCGTCAAACTGGCAAAAGGGGAAGGGGTAGGGGTGGGTCTTGGGGTGCTGGTTACCCGGGCGGGTGGAGGTGAAGCGGGTGATCCCTGAATCATGATCTGAGAGACATGGGCAGCTGGGGGGAAGTGGGGGTGGGCGGAGAAGGAAGGCGGGGACAGAGGGTGTGGGCAGTGGTTGGGGCCCGGGGTCGGTCTGGCCTTTTTGGCAAGTGTTCCCTCCCTTTCAAACTCATGCATTCGCTGCATTGATTTGAAATGGGTGGTGGTTAACCATTAAGGTTTTTGCCCCTACTTATGCGTTTAGGGAAAGGCGGCATATACATCGCTGGGGAATAGAGGCTTGCCCAAAAAAAAGGCCCAGGTTTAAAGGTCCTGGGGCCTTTTTTTATTTCGTTTTAAGCGGGGGGGGGTTTGCCGCTGACCGTGGGTGGCGGAATCATTCGGGACTTCTGCGACCCCCTCTCCCTTTTTTTGGCGGGACCCGTATTGACATACACCATCGTTTCCTCCCGTCCACTGATGAAGCGCTCGCAAGCAAAATTTCTGCGGAAAAGACCAGGTGACCCCAAAGTCTTTATCTCTTTTTCATCAAAACCCGGTGCTTGGTCGTCCGACTTTCTGATCCAAAAAGCTGCGGGCTCAAGCAGGGCACTGCAGGTTGCCCACCCCCCGGGGAATTTTGCCGTTGACCCCGGGTTCCCTTTACCCCCCTCTGATGGCATCATAACTGGGCTCAGAGCAGACTAAAACTCCTCTTGATCTTTTTTAAAATGCCTTTTGACCCCCAACCCATTTTGTATAAAAAAGGGCTTTAGACAATGGATTATCCCCATGGTGGGGACCGAGTTGAATATGGGGGGCTTTTGTTGGGGGATGTGATGATTTGGTGACGGGCTGGGAGGGCGAGGGTAAGACTGCTAGTGAGTTGCATTTAAACCCTGAAAAGGGCAGATTGGCGACGTGTTTGTTATTAGATTCACGGGGCCGACCAGCGATGAAGCCTGACGGCCCGGCAACTGACGATCCCCTGGCTGGTGTTTTTCGCCGATGGGAAGGGCACCCCTTTTCCGTACTCTACCTCCATGTGCTACCCCCCCCCTTTGCTCTTACCCCCTGCATTTCCCCCCATGTTCAGAAATAAAAAATTTGAGAAGGGATGGAATTGTTTTGGGGAAAATTCTTATTAAAAGACGGCAAATCACAGCATTCTCAAATCCCCCCTAATCAAAACAAAATTTTTTGGGTTAAATTTAAAGCAAGGGTCTATCAACAAATCTGGAAGGGGAAAAGTGCAAAAAAAAACGTACGTTATGTTTTGTATAAAACCGGTATTTTTTGCACCTTTCAATTCACCTGTGGTGACTATAAATTGTGTTTTAAAATTTACTGGATGCTGCGTCAATGAAAAAAGTTTGGGGCGCAAAAAGTCAAAAAAACACGTATTGTTTTGTTTCGATGATACCGGTATTTTTTGGGAACAAACAAACCCGTGCTGACTACAAAATTGCTGGATTGAATTTAACTGCAAGGTGGATATATCAACCAGGTAATGGGTAAAATTTAAAATGAACACCCATCGAAATGTATACTGTAATAAAATTTGGGTTTTGAAACCTAACAAAGAGACCTGCAGTTACTAGAATGATGTGTATCCAATATAGTTCAGGCTGCCCAATATCCAGGAAATATTTCAATAGCAAACTGTTAATAATAAAGATATTGCAGTGCAATGTCTACACTAAGTCTTGGTGAACTTTATCCAGTGTTCTTTATAGATAGAGCTTGTCTGTGTTCGCCCGCGGGCCCCCCCCCATCCCCCCGCTCCACCCGTGCCTTTACAGCGGTAGAGTCTGCTTTAAAATTCTCTAGCTAACTACATAAAATCTTCAATCTCTGATCTAACTAAATTGGAAGGATCACAGCTAATAGTAGAGGTTTCTCTGTGCAGAAATAGACTAATTTCGCTGAGCTGTTGGGCCACAGGCAGAGCGCCCGTCCTATTCCTACGAGACGCTGAGAGACACTAAGGCTGAACAGGAAGGGCTGTTCTATGTTAAAACGAGGTCATGTGATTTTTCCAGCCAATCGCAACCATACACATCCCAGTCAAGACGTCGCACACACATCTCACCCTGCTCTATTCTGTAATGTGATTTGCTGGCCGCCAAAATGACAGGAAGCGCCGAAAATGGCGCGATCTGAATAGATGATTCACAGATTTTAACCTTAATTATCGCATGATCTGAAAATTTCGATCACCATAAAAAACCTTGCCGATTTCAACTTTGTCGATAAAAATCGCTCAACATTACTTCCAATCTTACATAATTAAACTCAAAAGTCGAATTTTAGATTTGTTCTGTACTAGTGGAATTAATAATCTTAGATCTACCCCTGAGAGCACTCTTTAATCGAAATGGCAAATTTTGATTTCAGAACCCAGGTGAACAATTTCTAGATCTTTCACATTGTAATTCCAGCAGATTTTTTATATTTCCTGGATGAGATTGTAATCTCTTGCCCTATCTTGTGATTTTCACTTGAAGCAAATCAATAAAAAAAAATCTACACAGAAAATCTATTGCATTTCCACAAAAGTAAGGACGTGCTGCTGTTTTGAGAATCTAAAGCTTTGGTTATTAGATGTTTTATCAGAACACTTACAAGACTGTATCATCAAGAGTTTTGTCCATCAGCCAACACTGTTCTGCTACATCTGTAAAGCACAATGGTTAAGAACAGGCTGTCCATCAGAGGAGATCACCTTTCATTTATAAATTCCTTTAACCACAAAATGAATAAATGAATTCATCATGTGGAGTAACACATCCCTGTGTACATGTCATATTCATGTACTCTGCTGGGGCCAAATTTCCAGCCCATAGATTCTATATAGCATTTTATGATGATTCTAGACACAGCAAGGCTCTTGTAATAGTCAAAATAATCTGCTTATTTGACTTTCATAAGTGGTTGTTTATCATATTCTCCTGTAGTTTCTAAATTATTAACAAACTCTGCTCAGGGGTAAATGCAAAAAGAATCATTTACATTTAATGTCAACATGATGCATGATGGAGTTGATTAGACTTCAGTTCATATCTTCTAATGTGGTTGCTTTAATTTGTATTTAACTTGTATATAAAATAATTACACATATTAAATCCTAATATATTACACTCACCGGCCACTTTATTAGGTACACCATGCTAGTAACGGGTTGGACCCCCTTTTGCCTTCAGAACTGCCTCAATTCTTCGTGGCATAGATTCAACAAGGTGTTGCAACGATGCTCAATTGGTACAAGGGGCCAAAGAGTGCCAAGAAATATTCCCACACCATGACACCACCACCAGCCTGAACCGTTGATACAAGGCAGGATGGATCCATGCTTTCATGTTGTTGACGCCAAATTCTGACCTACCATCGAATGTCGCAGCAGAGAATCGAGACTCATCAGACCAGGCAACGTTTTTTCCAATCTTCTACTGTCCAATTTCGATGAGCTTGGGCAAATTGGAGCCTCAGTTTCCTGTTCTTAGCTGAAAGGAGTGGCACCCGGTGTGGTCTTCTGCTGCTGTAGCCCATCTGCCTCAAAGTTCGCCGTATGTGCGTTCAGAGATGCTCTTCTGCCTACCTTGGTTGTAACGGGTGGCTATTTGAGTCACTGTTGCCTTTCTATCAGCTCGAACCAGTCTGCCCATTCACCTTTGACCTCTGGCATCAACAAGGCATTTCCGCCCACAGGACTGCCGCTCACTGGATGTTTTTTCTTTTTCGGACCATTCTCTGTAAACCCTAGAGATGGTTGTGCGTGAAATCCAGGAGATCAGCAGTTTCTGAATACTCAGACCAGCCCTTCTGGCACAACAACCATGCCACATTCAAAGGCACTCAAATCACCTTTTTCCCCATACTGATGCTCGGTTTGAACTGCAGGAGAATGACTTGACCATGTCTAAATGAAGAAATGAACTTAGTTGCCGCCATGTGATTGGCTGATTAGAAATTAAGTGTTAACGAGCAGTTGGACAGGTGTACCTAATAAAGTGGCCGGTGAGTGTATATTCTGAGCAGAACCAATCAATGTTATTCATATCACCTGTCAGTAGTTTAACTGCCATGGCTGATTATTGTGTGTGCGTGTGTGTATATATATATATATATGGAAGAGACGTGCCACCAAGGGCCTGGCCTTGGTGGGGGGAGCCAAGGGTTATCTGTCAGCAACACTAGGCTGCTGACAGCTGTATGTAGTATGGCTAAATCCAGCCATGATGGGTTGGCTTCCCCGGAACAGCTGCAGATGGGTGGGTGGCTGTTCCCGCGTCCCAGGTCTTCAGGTTCCATGTCGGTTTTGGGCCAGTCCCGGGATGGCTATAAAAAGCCTGTCTCTCCAAGTGCTTGGGGGGCGTGGCTGCTACCGGGTTGTGTGGAGCAGCAGAGCTGGGAAGAGAGCTCTGGCCCCCAGAGGCTACAGGAAAGCCAGGCACACAGTAAGCACTTTAATGTTTTGAGGGGCTGTGCGATAGGCACAGACCTCTAGACAGAGAAGGAATCTGTGTGTGAGTTAGTGGCCAGACGGCCAAGGATTTATTTTTATGTGTTTGTTTTTTGTATAAACTGTGTGCCTTAATAAAGTTGGCTGAAACCATAAAGAGAAGCCTAGTGTCGGTGTGCCAATATCGTTCTACCAAGGACGGCGATCCAAAGCGAGAAACCCCAGGGACGGGCCAAGATGGCGTCCCAGAGCTGAGCGGCAGCTTACAATATATATATATACATATATAAAAATAGAAAAAAGCAGCACTCAAAAATAAAGTAATATATTATTGGGTGCCTGCAATGTTCGACTTACGTCACAAGTCATCATGATTAACAAAAAAATGGACTTTCAAGCAAATGGGGGGGGAAATATTTAAACATTCAAATGAATCCTCGAAAAAAAAATTATGAAATAGTGACAAGAAAATTGTAAATTGTGACAAAAAAAGTGTAAAATAAAATTACAAACATATGATTCTTAAATAAAAATTGTATCAGTGAAAAATGTTTAAAAAAACCCCACAAATGGACATGAAAATTTTCATTAAATGTTAAAAGACGTTTTTTTAAAAAGTATCATCTTAAAATTAAAATTAGAGGGGGGACGAAGCCCTAATAAAAAAATTTCAAATTTACAAAATGATATTTATAGACCCCGGGTCTGAGGCGACCTGGATGTCAGACCCCCTTACCACATGACGTTGGTATGAACCCCCCGGAAATGGTCACAGAAAAACCAGGTGGCCCCGAAACCTTTAGGTCAGCGGCGGCAATTGCTGTGGGAAAAAACCAAACTTTAAAAACAAATAAAAAGGGAAAAATATACCTTTAAAATAAAGGACGCATCCAAAAAGCATAGTCCATATAGGAAAGAAAATTTAAAATTTTAATGGGGGAATGTTGGGCCCAAAAAATTTTCCATAAAAATGGACAGGATTCGGCACTAAGTATCAGGCCAAAATAAATAAAAATCTGCAAAACTCCCATCTATATACCCCCCAAGAAAGGACCCCCACATTTATAAATATAAAAAATAAAAAAAAAAAATAAAATAAATAAATAAAGAAACGCTTTACCCCGGAAAACAAAAACCCGGGTCAGAGGGTGATGAGTCCCCCCAAACAAAAAAATTTCCACTCAATTCTTTAGTCTCAAAGTGAGCACGTTCCCCCTTTTTTGAAGGGGGGAAAAATTCCTGAAAACCCATTTGAAATCCCTTGTATGCCATTCAACGAAATGTTAAAAAACAGGTAAACCCCTACGTTTTTTACGGTATATAACGATGGTTATTTAATCGGTTTTAAATTACATGTGATTTCACTACTATTGAAATTGGTTACACCCAATACATAAATAACCAACTAGATCACAATTTTTAAAGCGATTTAATCAAAATTTCTTTTGGGGTTCTTGGATGAATAAAATATTCTCCCTTTTCAATGACCTTACAATTGAGATATATATATATATATAGATAGATATATAGATATATATATTTATTTACACATTGTGAGACAGTGACAGGCGGAGTAGTTGAGGGAAGGTATATTTCCCCGAGAATACTTTCCTATGCGGCCTTAGGCAGTGTATGGACCAGTGCGTGTCACCGACAGTCCTGGACAACAGTTCAGTGGTTACATGTTAGTATAAGCAGTTCCAGTCCGCTTTATCCCTTAGTGTGTCATTGGTATAGTTAGAACTATTCCTTGTGTTCAGTTAGAGCTCAGACAAGCAGGTTTTGTTTTATATTTTGTGCCTGAAGTTAAAAGTGATGTATCGCTTCATCAGTTCGTGTGTTTACTTGTACTTTCAGTTTCTCAGTTCCTGAAATCCAGGGGCGTTTCTTCCCCTCCCCGCTGGGTGTTTCTTAACTGAAGGGGGATGACATCATCCCCCCCCCTTCACTGTTCGGGCTCAGTGGGAGGGGATAGCAGGTTCTGTCCACATGTCACTGTGTTGTTCCTCTCCCTATGCAATCTTATTTTGTAAAAGCTGTATGTTTACATACCAAAGCCCTGCATTCAGTCTAGACTTCTATGAACTCAGAGCGCTGATCTCTTCTCTTCTCACAGCTGGAGGTTTGTTACAGTTGAATCCAGTCTTCTATGAACTCATCTAGTGCAGCACAGATCTGTCTCCCTTCTATGTTTGCACGCAGGAGCATTAAGGCGCTGAGCACAATTCTGCTGTTTTCTGGTTGTAGAAGCAGCTGCAGGGTTACTGCTGCTGGCTGTGCAGAGTGAAATGTTGCCGGCCCCTTATTCTGAGTGAGAGAGGCAGGAATGCACACTCCCGTGAATACGACCAGGGGCCAGACAGAATGGAAATTAGTAGAGCCGTCAGCCAATGAAATGAAAGGAGGTGGAATTCGACCAGCACTGGGGAACTGTGTTTACACAAAACAAAGATAAGGCAGACTGTGAAAACAAGACAGCTTTGCAAATGACACCCAATTGCAAAGTTGCTTGTTTTCACTGTCCCCTTATTCTGAAGACCATTTAATTAAATTATACAACCCCTTTAAGGCTGTGTTTTTGTTTAGTCATTTAAAAAAAACCAGGCTTGCCTGGGCTTGAACTTTATTTGAAGTGTCACTGTCTCTGCCAATTGAAGCCCAGCCTGCTACCTGATTCTGATGCTAATCCTCCACAATATATACAGGGACAATTCTTATAATAAACCACATTCAAAATGATTATGCAAATCAAAGCTTTTGATAAACCATTAGAAAGCAGCAAACAGGTATTTCAAGCTGCTGGTGCTTTTGGAGTCTCGTGAACCTCAAGGTGTAGGATCCTCCTGAGGCTTTCAGGTTTCCATAAACCTACTATTCAGCCACCCTAAACTGTGCACATAAGCAGAAACAGTTGCAGTGGGACCACAGATAAAGACTAATTTTGAAACAGTGCCTTATAACCCTGGACGGTTCAAATGGATGGGGTAGTGGATGGTTGGTGGATGGGAAGCAAATTCTAATAAGGCTGCAATGTCGGCAAGGAGGAGTCATGTTTTGGGCCAGAATCATGGGGAGAGAGCTGACAGGTCTCTTTAGGGTCACAGAAGTTGTAAAAATAACCTCTTAAAAACATATAGGGAGACATTTATAATCGGGTTTTTCACCCTTTTCTGGCATAAACTGCACCTAACTGAGCCGGCTACGATTTCTAATGCACCTAATAACATGATGGGGTGTTCTGGGGGCGTTCTGGGGGTGTTATATAGGTGTGTCGCACCACAATCGTATTATTAGACACATATATGAATGTGGTTCAGCCAATACAAGAAGTTATTTGGTAATAATGTTTATTTATCTTTCCCTACATGTTTAAACATAATTCATGTGATCCTTTTAAGTTCCAAACTATGTTATAGCCTCAGGGCTTGTCCCCACGGCAATAGTTTTTGGACGGTTTTATAGACGGTTTTCGGTTTTGAAAACCGTCTGTAAACCGTCTGACAAACTTTTAAATGGAGCTCTATGGAAAACCCATGCAGCGGTCCCCACTGCACGGGTTTTCCGCCGGACAGTTTCTTACACCACCGGTGGTCCGGAAAAGATTGAACATGTTCATTCTTCCATCCGGTTTTCGGGCGGAACATGAACATCTCAATGCGAGGGGGAGGCTTTTCTCTGCAAACAGTAGAGAAAAGCCATCCCCCAGTGGCCGTGTGCACGGCCCCAAAACAGAGCAAATACCGGTCGGATAATCCAACCAGTATTTGCTCTATGCCCTGGGGACATGCCCTGAGGCTCTAACATTTCCCATCATAAGAAAATATTAAGTTTGTATGCAGGACCTCTACCTATCATGTGAGAGTTATAACACTTGTTATAACACTTTTAGGGCAGATGGACACCAGGCACATTCAGGCGTGCTACCTCATGACTCCTATAGCTAAATGCGTGCTTTGTCTGTACAATACAAACCCAGTGTTCTCATATCCATTTAATAACTGTTTGAACACAGCTTAGTTTGAGCATTAAGGGGTTGGTTTTTTGTGCCTTTACGTGGTTAAGATGTGACTTAAATATAAGAAACCTGATTAAATAGTTGGGAGAATTGAACACAGCAGCTCTTATACAGTCATTAAAACTCTGTACACTAAACTGATGCGTTAAAGGGTTAATGACAAAATATGGTATGAGTATATGATATTATTAGGACAGTATATATTTCTTTGGTATGCTTTTACAAATTCCCTGTAACGTCTCCATTACAGCTTAATATTAAATTAAAGAGTCATCTGGCACATTTTGACAAAAGTTAATGAATAACTTAACCAATCTCAAGACTAATCAAAAATTACCCTTGAGGACTGTGAATGTTGCTTTAATGGACTTATCTTGAGCAAATTGAATATTTGAATTGAATTGATGTGTATCAATTGAACATCCTTGAGTAAATCATGAAATTAGAAATTATAAATGAGAAGTCCAAGGATATCATAACGTACTCTTCACATAATATGCCTACCTACCCTTGCAAATGTTCAGCTAATAAATTATTAGTGACAATATCCTAATAAGTTAGTTGTTTTTATTCATATTATCACAAAGTTAGAAAATATCTAACAAGCAAGGGCAAAATAGAATTTGTAGTATTAAAATATCATAGCTTTGATTGATCAAAGGGTCATGAATAGTTAAATGTCCCAGTTATATTAACATGAAACATATATTTTAAAATCATGCTCTACAAGACAGTTATGAAGGCAAGTTCCGGGTTTCTGATGTCTGCATTGGGCACACCACTGCCAGCACAGGAAAATTATTAATAACCCAAGCATCTTGGCAAACAGATCAGTTGTCGGTGTGCCTGAAACAATTGAAAGACATTTTAAGATTTCAATCTGGACTTCATATATGATATTAAGAAATACTTAGAACATACCAGTCTGAAAAAAAAACTTTAAAAGGACCTAACACCTCTGGAGAAACCCAATGAAGTAACTATTCGCCATTTTCCCTCCACGGTGTCATGTGATTCATTACTGGTACATGATCTCAGGTGGGAATGGGGAGCAGGTGTGTTAAATTTAGTATTATGGCTCTTACACTCTTTCATACTGGTCCCTGGAAGTTCAACATGGCAAAGAACTGTCTGAAGATCTGAAAAAAAGAATTCTTGCTCTACATAAAGTTGGTCTAGAGGCTATAAGAAGATTGCCAACACCCTGAAACTGAGCTGCAGCACGGTGGTCAAGACCATACAGTGGTTTAACAAGTCAGGTTCCACTCGGAACAAGCCTCGCCATAGTCGACCAAAGAACTTGAGTGCAAGTGCTCAGCGTTATATCTAGAGATTGTCTTTTCAAAATAGACATATGAGTGCTGCCAGCATTGCTGCAGAGCTTGAAGGACTGGAGGTTGAACCTGTCTGTGCTCAGACCATACACCACACACTGCATCGCATTGGTCTGCATGGTTGTCGTCCCAGAATGAAGCCCCTTCTAATGATGATGCACAAGAAAGCCCACAAGCAGTTTGCTGAAGACAAGCAGGCTAAGGACATGGATTACTGGAACCATGTCATGTAGTCTGATGAGACCAAGATAAATTTATTTGGTTCAGTTGGTGTCAAATGTGTGTGGTGATAACCATGTGAGGGGTACAAGGACAAATGTGTCTTGCCTACAGTCAAGCATGGTGGTGGGAGTGTCATGGTTCAGGGCTGCATCAGTGCTGTCGACTGTGGGGAGCTACAGTTCATTGAGGGAACCATGATTGCCAACATGTACTGTAACCCGCTCCCTTCGAAAACCCAGCCACAGTGCAGTATTCCAACATGATAACAACCCCAAACACACCTCAAATCTCAATGGACAATCGGTTCAACACTGCAGCTGAAATTGATCCCCACTCCAGCACTGAACAGGGTACGGATATATACCACTATATATATAGTGGATACAGAAAGTATTCAGACCCCTTTAAAGTTTGCACTCTTTGTTTCAATGCAGCCATTTGGTAAGACTAAAAAAGTTAATTTTCTTGCTCATTAATGTACACTCTGCAACCCATCTTGAAAGAAAAAATACAGAAATGTAGATATTTTTGCAAATGTATTAAAGAAGAAAAATTTAAATATCACATGGTCATAAGTATTCAGACCCTATGCTGTCACACTCATATTTAACTCACATGTTGTCCATTTCCTTCTGATCCTCCTTGAGATGGTTCTACTCCTTCATTGGAGTCCAGCTGTGTGTAATTAAACTGATTGGACTTGATTAGGAAAGGCACACACCTGTCTAGAAAAGAACTCACAGCTCACAGTGCATGTCAGAGCACATGAGAAATCATCAGGTCTAAGGAACTGCCCAAGGAGCTCAGAGACCGAATTGTGGCAAGGCACAGATCTGGCCAAGGTTACAAAATAATTTCTGCAGCAGTCAAGGTGCCTAAGAGCACAGTGGCCTCCATAGTTCTTTCATGGAAGAAGTTTGGGACAACCACAACTCTTCCTCAACCTGGCTGTCCAGCCAAACTAAGCAAACGTGGGAGAAGAGCTTTCGTGAGAGAGGTAAAGAAGAACCCCAAGATCACTGTGGCTGAGCTCCAGAGATGCAGTAGGGAGATGGGAGAAAGTTCCACAAAGTCAACTATCACTGCAGCCTCCACCAGTCGGGGCTTTATTGCAGAGTATCCTCTCCTCATTGCAAGACATATGAAAGTCCGCATACAGTTTGCAAAAGGACTCCCAGACTATGAGAAATAAGATTCTCTGGTCTGATGAGATGAAAAATGAACTTTTTGGTGTTAATTGTAAGTGGTATGTGCGGAGAAAACCAGGCACTGCTCATCACCTGCACAATACAATCAGTGAAATGTGGTGGTGGCAGCATCATGCTATGGGGGTGTTTTTCAGCTGCAGGGACAGGATGATTGGTTACAATTGAAGGAAAGATGAATGCAGCCAAGTACAGAGATATCCTGGATGAAAACCTCTTCCAGACGCTCTGGACCTCAGACTGGGCCGAAGGTTCTTCTTCCAACAAGACAATGACTCTAAGCACACAGCTAATATAACAAAGCAGTGGCTTCAGAACAACTCTGTGCCCATTCTTGACTGGCCCAGCCAGAGCCCTGACCTAAACCCAATTGGGCATCTCTGGAGAGACTTAAAAAAATGGCTGTCCACCAATGTTCACCATCCAACCTGAGGGAACTGGAGGGGATCTGCAAGGAAGAATGGCAGAGATCCCAAATCCAGGTTGGGAAAAACTTTTTGCATCATTCCCCAAATAGAACTATGGCTGTACTAGCTCAAAAAGGTGCTTCTACTCAAGATGATCAAAGGGTCTGAATACTTAAGACAATGTGATATCTCAGTTTTTATTGTTTAATAAATTTGCAAAAATATCTACATTTCTGTTTTTATTTTTCTATCAAGATGGGGTGCAGAGTGTATATTAATGAGGAAAAAAATGAACCTTTTTGATCTTACCAAATCCGTGCAATGAAACAAAGAGTGAAAAATTTAAACAGGTCTGAATACTTATGGTACCCACTGTATATATAAATATGTATCTATTTGTGTGTGTATGTATATTATATTTATGTTTTTTTATTATTTATATTATATTATTATATATATATTTTAAAATTTTATATATATATTTTTAAAATTTAATATATTTATATTTGTGACGCCTCACTTACGTCCGGACGCCATCTTGGACCGTCTGGGGGTATGTAGCTCTCGGATTGCCGTCTTTGGGTAAACGGATAATGGTATCCAAAAAAAGGCTTCAGTTGAATCTGGCCTCAGCCAGTTTTATTCAGGCACAGTAAACATATACTGAAAACAAAACAAATAAAATCCTAGGCCGTCTGGCCACTAACTAAACAGAGAGCTCCCTCTCTACACGTTGTCTGGACCTAATGTCCAGTATTTCACATCCTGCACTCTCCAGTACAGTAACGCTTCCCTTTAGCCTCCCGGGGGGCCCGAGCCTTCTCCGGCTCCTCTGCTGCACTACCAGCTAGCAGACCACGCCCCCCCCAACAACCCGAATGAGCCCAGCCTTTTTTGGGGGAGGGACCCACCAAAACGGGGCCCACAAAAGAG
>JAODAL010060938.1:0-20606 GCA_025379985.1 Phyllomedusa bahiana | reverse complement strand
GTCCAAAAAACAGAAATTTTTGTTTTTCGGAAAATTAAAAAGGTTTTTTGGGTTTTTTAAAATTTTCCCTTTTTTTCCCCCAAAAAAAAAAATTTAACAAGTTTTTTTTTTTTAAGAGCAATGAAAATTTGAAAAATTTAAAGTAAAAGGGAAGGGCCCCAAGTTTTTTAATGTATTCGGATAATAAAAGGGTTTTTTTTGGGGCCCCTATAAATTTCACGGGGGGTGCCCTAAAAAAAATTGCGATTAACTTTTAAATTTGAAAGGGTGCCTTAAAATGAACAAAGCTGTAGTCCCAACCAAAGTCAAAAAACACGTATCTTTTATGTTTTCTGGATAAAAAAAGGTATTTTTTTGGAACCTATAAATTTCACCTGTGGTGACTAAAAAATTGCATTATTCACTTTTAAAGGGTGCAAGGTGCCCCCAATGAACAAAAGCTGTAGTGCCCAAATCAAAAAAACCCGTATTGTAATGTATTGGATAATAAAAGGTTTTTTTTTGCACCTTCAATTCACCGGGTGGTGACTAAAAAATTCCCGGGGTATTCACATTTAAGTGAAAGGGGGCCTCAATAAACAAAGCTGTATTTGTCCCAAAAAGTAAAAAAAACCCACTTTTTCTGAAATGTAATTGGTTTTTAAACAATTATTTTTGGCACCTATCAACCTGTGTTTGGTTTTTTCTAATTTAAGTAAAAAAGGTGGAATTATCAAAAAAGGTTGGAGGGAAAATTGAAAATAAAACCCCCTATCTGAAATGTAAATAAATAATAAAATTTGGGGTTTTTTTTGAAACCTAAAAAGAGACCTGCATTTTTACTAGAAAAGGTTGGGGTTTTCCTTTAAGTTCAGGCTCCCCAAATTATCCGAAAATATTTCAATTTTAAAAACGTTAATAATTAAAATATTTGCTTAAATTGTCTACACTGGGGTTTTGGGTAAAACTTTATCTAGTATTCTTTTTAGACTTGTCTGTTTTTGGGGCCCGGGGGGGCCCCCCCTTCGCCCCCCCCCGTGTATTTAACAGCGGTAGTTTGCTCTTTTAAAATTTTCCTTTACCTAACTATTAAAATTTTTCCCTTTTCTCTAATCTAACTAAATTTTTTAAGGATCACAGTTATGGGTGGGGGTTTCTCTTTGAAGAAATATTTAATTTCGCGGAGCTGTTTGGGCAAAAAGAAAGGCGCACATCCCTTCTCCCTCTGGACCGGCGGGGAAGACACTGGGGGCCTAACGGGAAAATTTGTTTGTTCTAGAAAAAAGAGGGTCATGTGTTTTTTCCCCCAAAATGCAACCTTACAATCCCAGTCATGACTTTTTGCACAGACACCCTCCCCCTCCCTTATTCTGTAATCTGATTTGTGGCCGCCAAAAATTACAGGAAGCGCCGAAAAAGGCGCAATCTTAATGATGATGCACAGATTTTAACCTAAATTATCGCATGATCTAAAAAATCAGATCACCATAAAAACTGTGCCGATTTCAACTTTGTCGATAATAATCGCTCAACACTAATTGTAACGTTTGACAGCCTGGTCAGGACAGGAGAGGGAGGAAATTGGGGGCAGTGAAGACTGTATGGTGTCTGTCAGTTCATGAGTATTAATGGAGCGGATATTGGAATGTGGGGATGAGCAGTTTGTCCAGGGGAAGGCTGAGAATTAGAGATAATGAAGGAGAAAAGGTTGTGGTCAAAAGGAGCATAAGGGAAATTAGTGAATTTTAGAAATTGAGGAAAGATGACAGAAGCCCACATCCAGCGAGTTCCATCCTTGTATGTTGGGGTAGTCCAAAAAAACTGCGAGAGGCCAAGAGAGGAGGTTAATGAAGAAACTGTGAGGCAGAAGGAGACATGGGGTCATCAAGGGGGGATGTTGAAAATCACCCATGATGAGACTGGGTATTTCAGTAGAGAGGAAGGTGGGAGCCAGGCGGCAAAATGATCCAGAAAACTGGCGGGGGAGAGCTGGGGGGTCTGTAGACAACTGCGACTCTGATGGAAAATGGCCGAAAGAGTCTGGGGGTGTGGACCTCAAAGGAGGGGAAAGTGAGGGAGGGTGCAGGGGGAATGACCTGGTAAGTGCAGTGTAGAGAAGGGGTATGCCAACTCCTCACCCCGGGCCCGTTCTCAGGTCTGGGGGTGTGGGTGAAGTGTAGCCCACATAGGTGAGAGCGGCAAGGGAAGCGGTGTCAGATTGCTGGAGCCTGTTTTGTGAGGGCTAGCAGGTTGAGGGAGTTTGGAGAGAAAAAGGTCATGAAACAGCAGTGGTTTGTTGCAGATGGATCGGGGGGTTCCATAGAGCACACTTAAAAGGGGCAGCAAAAGACGTACAGAGAATCAAGCAGGTTAGCAGGGTTTCTATGGGAGGCAGAGGAGGAGGGTGGATTGAGCAGTAAGGGAGGGTGGGCCGGGGTTAGGAGAGATGTCCCTGCAGCAAGAAGCAGGGAATGAAAAGGGGACAGCAGATGGTTCAGTGATGAATATGAGTGGTGTTTGTGCAGTAATATGTGAGCTGGAGGTTTGGGGTGGTTGAAAAGGGGAAATAACGTGTGGGATGAGTACATAGGTGAGGGGAAAGGGAGAGGAGCTTATGTGGATAAAATTGTCTGAGGGCAAGATAGGGTGGTAAGATAGGAGGCAGATGGCTGCAAGGTAGATTGTAATAGCAAGCATGGTAATTAAGGAGTATGCAAAGAAGTGCAGCTACTTACAAAAAGGCGAGAGTCCCTGCTCCCTTATGCTCACTTCTGGCTAATTTCTGGGATAATTCTGAGGATTGCCACTTCTAAATTGCCACTTAGAAATTTGGCACGTGATATTTGGCCATCAGACCTCGGTCACAGACCGGAGCTCTGCAACTTATACTAAACTATGATGAGTTCAAATTGAGCATTAGGGCCTTTCAGGTGTCGTAAATCGATGGAGCTACAAATAGCTCTGCACAAAGCAGACACTTCAAGGGGAATATCTGGGTTGATGGACACAAATAAACACGGGAAAAAAATTATGGAAGACAGAGTGGGCCAAAATATCTAGACAAAAATGTACCATTTAAATAGGCAGAGACAATTAGACATATAATGCGGTGGTTTGGTGGGATTTGCTGTTCACCAGACAAGACGTACCATTTAAAACTAGGCAGGGGACAAATTTGGGACATATAATGAGGTGGTTTGGCTGGGATTTGCTGTTCACCAGACAAGATGTACCATTTAAACTAGAGACAATTAGACATTACCGACGTCCTTGCCTTGGAAAGAGGTTGGCGCGAATTTGAGGTGGAGAAGGAAGATGAGGAAGATCAGTTTGCTATTTGCCCCTCGACCCAGAGGCTTGGGAATATCAAGGCTCCATCTTCACATGAGTGCTTTGGGTGCTCCATTTCCTCCAACATGATGCCGCATTAAGGCCATCAAACTGAACAACAGTTACTGGGTGGCCACCCTCCTCGATCCCCGATACAAAATAAAACTCAGCACTTTCCTTCCACCCACCCAAATAGAGAGTAAAATGAAGGAAATGGAGACCTTGCTGATTGATCAACTGGAGACATCTGTTGTGTCTGCTTCACGTTCTTTAAATGTCACGGTGGTAGAGCGTCAGCAACATGACAGCAGTAGAGTGCCAAGTAGGCGTAGCGGCAGCAGCAGCAGGCATTGTGACAGAAGCCTAATGGGTGACCTCTGGCAATCTTTATTTACCACTTCACCAACGCATGTTATGCAGGGCACACATACAACACACAGAGACCAGCTTAAGATCATGGTGCATGACGATCTGTGTCTCGACATTAATGTTTTTAGATGTGTTCCGGACCCAATCGACTTCTGGGTATCCAAAATGGATGAATGGCCCGACCTCGCTGGCCACGCCATAGAGGTGTTGTCCTGCCCAGCGCCAGCGTATATCTGAGCGGACCTTCAGCACAGCTGGGGGCTGTCATTACAGACAAACGCATCCGGCTTTCCACAGATAATGTGGATCGTTTGACTTTCATCAAGATGAAAAGGCATGGATCTTGATGATGTTGTGGCCCCAAATTGCCGAGGTCACCGATTAGTTGCCGGTCTTTCCAAAAGAAAGGGGTAATCTTGAAAACTTTTTTTTTAAATGATCATTTCTTACTGCAATTTTTATTCTCAGTTCCAAAAAGATCATTTTGCTGGTTTTGCGGTGAGGAGGCTGTAAAAGACAGCAAGGTTTCATGACAAACCCGTATTCCATTTACTCACTTTATCTTTAGAATTTTTCGCATTGTCAATAGTTTTGGGATCATGGTGCTGTGAGATACAACTATAATCATTGTCCTTTGGAACAGAAAGGTGGCTTCTAAGTGGCATTTCTCCCTCACAATTTTTAACAGTGGCTGAGAAGTCATTTTTATAATTTTTTGGTTCATGCTGCTTTGAAATGCAGCAATACTACAGGTCCTATTATTAAAAAAATGTGGTTACTAACAGACATTTGTTCTTCACAATTGTCAAGAGTGGCTCAAGGGTTATGGTGCTGTCAAAAACAGGAATAGGTAGCACACTGTTAATGGACACATATTGCAAAATGACTTGTTTTTTAAAGATCTTTAAACTAGCTAGCAATCCCTGTAGTGAGACAACCCATTTAATACAATTAAAAAAAAAGAGAAACAAAGACGTGGTGGGATACCTGCCTCTTTTAAAAAATGTGTTTTCTGAATTAAATACTAAAAAAATTGCATGTACAAAATAGTGATACAAATATTCCTTGAATTGTACAAGGGAGGTACAGGAAGACTTGAACAGATGTAGGTTATTCAGAGGACAAAGTGTATGGAGCACATTCACCACCCCAAGAACAGAGATAATTTCCTCCAACACGTTGAGTAAAATGAGAAAAAGAATGCCAAGAAAAAGGAGGGGCAAGCGCTCACGTAGAGGCAGAAATTTCTCTAGCACTACCCAGGTCTTGACTGTGTACTGCGGAAGGCTGGAGGTCTGAGCTCACACTTCCGCTTCTGCACTCTGCTTCAGCACGACTTTTTTCGATGCTGCATCATAAGGGCATTTTTTGCAGTGTTAATGGATGACGGACACCTGCCTGGGCTCTCACCACACCCACTGTAACTCAGGCACTGCTAGCTGAACCTGCATGCTAATAGATGACGAACACCAGCCTTGGATCTCACCGCACCCACTGTAACTGGGGCCCTGCTAGCTGAACCTGCGTGTTAATAGATGACAGACGCCAGCCCTTGCTCTCAGCACAGTGGCCCTGCCAGCTGAACCTGCGTGATCCACGTTTACAGCCTCACCCGCCTTGATCAGTAATTTCCTCCAACCCACTTGACAGTAGAATGCAGGATTTTCAGACAGGCCTCTTTGACCTACAGGGGACATCTGTTTTGTTTGCTTCACATTCTAATGTCACGGTGGGAACAATGTCACCAGTAGAATGACAAGTAGCTCTAGCAGCAGCAGTAGTGGAAAACGAGTTGTTTTTAATATAGTTTATTTCTTATTGAGAAATTTTCTGCTGATGGTCCATAAAGGCACCTGTGCGGGTTTTTGCATCATGCGGCAGTCCAGGACATGGATAGTCAATGTCCAGTTTAACTGAAATGGTGGTTCAAAGACTTCTTTTTCCGTCACTTTTAAAATCTGGGGGTCATGCAGGTTTTGGTGCTCATGCTGTGGCCCAGGACAAGGATAGTCTATGTCCAGTGAAACTAAAATGGTAGTTCAAAGACTCCTTTATCCGGCACTTTTTAATCGGTGGGTCAGACAGGTTTTGGGATCATGCTGCGGTCCAGGACAGGCATAGTCAATGTCCTGTTCAACTAAAATGGTGGTTGAAAGACTAATTTTTCCGGCACTTTTTAAATCTGGGGGTCATGCAGGTTTGGGGCTCATGCTGTGGCTCAGGACAGGTATAGTCAATGTCCAGTTCAACTAAAATGGTGGTTAAAAGACCCCTTTTTCCGGCACTTTTTAAATGTGGGGGTCATACAGTTTCGGGGCTCATGTTGTGGCCCAGGACATGGATAATCAATTCCCAGTTCAAGTAAAGTGATGGTTCAAATAATACTGCCTTCTGGTACTTTTTAATTTGTGGGTCATGCAGGTTTAAGGGTACAAGACAGGGATAGTGAATGGTCTTTCTGTGATATTTATAACCTAAGTGTGTTGCCTAAGATGTAGCATGTATCCATTTTACTGTTGTGGATGTTAATTCCAGAAGGAGGAGTGAGCAGAGAGTGAGGAATAAGGGAGCGTCTCAAAACTTTACTCAAATAATAACTTTACAACAGTTGATTCTCTATACAGCAAGACACAGGCTCATACACTGCACTTTCTCCCCAGCCCATTGAAGCTCATTCATTTTCCCTGTCATCAGATAAGAAGTGTTTCACGCAGGCGCGGCCTGTCAGCTCCTCTGGTCGTGTCTAATGCAAGCTTTCAGATAACTAAGGGGGATTGAGAAATGCTGTAGCTCTCAGAGTCTTTACTTTTTGTAATCAAATATATTTAGAAAATTGATTAAATACCCATTTTGGAGGATCCCATGTCAACATTACATTGTGGCAAAACCCCTTTAAGGCATTTTTATTAATTAAGAGGGGACACAAATGTGCCCGCAGCCCAACCTTTGTTACAAGCATCCCATATTTTGGGCCGCGGGCACATTTGTGTCCCTTCTCCCTGCATGCTACCGAGGATGAGTGCATCGGGCATGCTCATACTACCGCCTGGCACTCAACTATCATCGTTCCTGCTCCTCTACGCTCCTCGGTCAGCTGGTGTGTGCGTCCCCGCTCCCTAGGATGCACGCATGCCGTCTCAGTGAGATTTTAAGGCCAGCACGCGGGTAATTGGCTATTTGATGGGCACTGACAAGGATCAGGAAATTGGCAGAACTGGAACACAAACTGAATGCTGTCTCTATGACTAGTAGCATGATAGCTATGGCAAGGAGTGTAGGAATTAGCCAGGAGATATAGCTGATCCTCATTATGTCCACTGACCGCTTTTGCCTGCCACCTCCCCTGACCTATCTGCCTGTCCCAAACCATGAGTTTGCCGCTTCTGTACTACACTGCACCCCAGCTGCCACCGCAAGCAAGTTGCATCAGTTGTAGCTACCTGGTAGTCTCCCGCCGCAGCACACCCAACTTGCCTTGTGGCAGGCTTTGGTGAATACCAGGACCTACTTAGACTATGCTCCCTTACTTGGATAAAATGTTGTGGTGGTCCATAAGACTCAAACCTCAGGCCCGCCATTACATGTATTTTTATCCACACCCAGCAACCTCATGCCAAGTGATGAAAGGATACTGGATTGGTACACAGCAACATTTTTTAAATGCTTAGATCCTTGGATCACAAATACCTTGAGGGGGGGAGGGGTTAAAGGCTGGGATCAAAGTTATCTCCAATTCTGTCTTCTAGCAGCAGGATCCATCCGTAGCTTACAGCCATGTATGGAGCTCAGCAAGTAACATCATGACATACAGTTATGAAAATGTTAATAAGGGTCTAGGAGATATGCTGTAACATTTTTAGATTATTGTACCTCTTTAAATGGATTTTAACACTGGCAATGTTTTTTCCTCTCTAGAGATGCTTTGAAATCCTAATTTGAATGTGTAATAGTGGCAATTGCCTGGTCCTGTGTAATTTTCCCTGTCTATCCCTGAAAGGTTATGTCCTTTGGAAGACACTTTTTTGTTAAACATACAGATTTGTATTAACAGTCTGCAAGTTAAAATGTTTTTTAATATTAGAGAAACCCAGCTGTGCTCTATTACAACCAGTGCAACCAGTGCCTTTCTTGTCTATACTGTCATTTGGTATGGAAATTCATCCCCATTCATTTCAGTAGAGTTGTGCCATAATGCCAGATGCAATCCATGGACAACTAATGTTTAGTGCTGACCCTGGAAGGAAGGGCTAGGAAGGTTTTCTAATAGTGAACAGAAAGGGTATGTTCACACGGCATTTTGGGATACGTTTTCGGATCTGTGTAAAATCCAAAAATCGCATCCCAAAACGCTGCGTCGATCGGATCCTAAATGGATCCAACACACAACTGCGTGTTGGATGCAGCAGGATCGCACTCTATTATTTAAGATAGGGCTCCTGCTTTCATTGCATCTTTCAGACAAAGAATTGACATGTCTATTCTTGGAACAGATCCGAAAGACGGATCCGAAAGACGCAATGAGACACGCATCGGCGATCACTCATGTGAACAACAATGCGGGTTTCATATTAAAAGCAATGTAAATCACATTGCTATTTGTTAGCTGAGTTTTTTATGTCCCGTTTGGTGTCGACAATGGCGAATCCAAAAACGCAGCTAAAAGCGAATTTAACATGATCAAAACGACCATGTAACGTACCCTAAAAGGTTACATATTTTCATATACAACATCTCTCACCCTTTTAAATATATAACACACAAAATTCAAGGATGTGTACCTAATTCTAGTGATCTTGAGCATTCCAGCTTTAGGATTAAAAAGGGATTTTGCCATCTCAGGCCACTCCATAGATTCAACATAGCTGCCCAGAGGCATAACTTTATCAGCTCCTAGGGCCCTGGTTGCAAATATGAAATTGGGCCCCTCAGCTACATGTCCATTTACATTAGCTGGTGGTCTCACTTATGTGGCAGAAGGGCTTTTGCGCCCCCCCCCCCCAAAAGGCCCAGCGCAGGTCCGTTGCCCGTACTGCTACCATCAACAATCCCCAATAGCGCTACGCCCCTGACTGGCCTTAGCAAACAGAAGTTGGTTCTACTTTTTGCATCCTCCTGTTTCTCATTTCTGTACGTTCTAAATATAGTGTGTATATGTGTGGGTGTGTGTAGATCTGACAAAAACTTTTATGAATCTACTCACTTCTCTACTAAAGGCTGGGCCGCAGTTTACTACAAGCACAGCCTCAGACTGGATTTTATTCCCAGATAGTAAACCCCTTAAGTATTAACCTAGTAGATTAGTATAAGGTTTGGGAGAAAGCCCTCTTTGTCCATTTTTTAAAATAAAAGTTTAAAAATGTGTGAGTGTTGTGTGTGCTATTTTGTCCAACTTAACTTTTAATTCAAGAAACTTTTCAATTAATGATATTGATTTTGGCTTGTTTCCTTTAAAACATTTTGCAATTGGTAATAATTAATCATCACCAGCAACAAATCTGTTTTTTAAAATGGCATCAACTTAAAGATCAAATAAATCCATAAGTACAAATCGACATGTAATACAGCCATTTTTGTATCAAAGCAAGAATCTTGGCAGTCGTTTTAAAATATTTATTGTTACCATGTTCCTGGAAATTTCATTATTCATTGTTAGATTAACTCTTTATCACTTATTGATACGACCACCTGTTACCCCTAAATAACTAATGAGTAAAAGTGTTATTGTTTAAAGAAACCAATCATATTCTAGGTTTTATTTCTCCTTTTGCTTGTTGAAAATAGAAGGAAAGAACTTTGTGTGGGTAACATTGCATCTATTTTTATGCATGTGTATAGAGTATGCATGGAAGCAGACAAAATCCAACACAATGCACTTCATATGCCTCTAAGCGCTTCCTATATATGGCAGCATATTTAAAAGGTGGCCAGTACCGTTCATTAAAAATAAAAGATAAACTGTACTTACCCCTTAAGTTGCCACCATTCTGGTGCCACTGCTTTTCAAATGTGCTCCACCAGTCCCCCATCTATGATATTAGGTCCATAGTTCATAAACTTGTATTACAATGGCACACACAGATTTTTCAATGTGCAATCAAAAAAATCTTCATTATACACAATATATGTGTTAAAACAGGCAAAATTGGTAAACAGTCTGGGTTAATTATATCACATAATCATCACAAAACAAAGATCATAGAGTATACCCAAATGTTTTTTGGTCAAGGAAGCCGTATGTCTAGGTGAATTCTATGAATATATAATATTAATAATGTTAAAAAAGAAAATCCAAAAGATAAAATCAAGATAAAAACTATTAAATGAAAAGTCAGTAACATAATAATTCAGTATTTAGATGAGGGAGCGAATTTTCTTCAAAATCGATTTCGCACCCGATTCGCCCCGAATATTTCCTCAAAAACTCATTGTTGTTCCTAATGTTTTATTTTGCTACAATAATCTCATTAAAAAAACCGCTATTTCTGTGCTGCCAGAGAGCTTGTATGGGTTGTTGAAGAACATCTCGTTCATTCAAGATATGTATAGGAGCTGTTTGGTATTAAACAAGTGCATGATTTAGTATTACCACGCAGATGACAGGCCCCCTCGTCCTAGAACGCTTCACACTTTCACTTATCAGGGCAGTTACAGATCAAAAAAACTACCAAAATAATTGAAGTGGAATGCGGCCTGACAGGTAATTCACACCAGTGAAGAAGAACCGAGCAAGGGCCAAGAACCCTATAGCTGAGAGATGGCGGAGCGAACGATTCTAATGAAAGTGGAATATCGTTTAGAAATCAGAAAATCTTCGATTCTGATGAGATCGAAGTTTGGTGATTCGCGTAAACAAACGGTTTCATGTTAATTGTTATAAAATGGTCCACAAGCACATGAGTTACATTGGCAAAGAACTACCTGGGAGAAGCAAGCACCCTCAATGATATGTGCAGAGATGAATGGCCAATCAAAAGACCGTGGGATTCTGAGTATATCACCGCACTAGTATCTAGTTTCAACGTCCGGACAATCACGACCTGGCTGCTCACACACGCTCTCACTGTGCCGTGCTGCACTGCGGCCTGCAACTAGCACCAATAAAGTAGTTTTAACAGCGAATTGTTTGGAGGGTGTCACTGCTTTTATCAAGACTGCTCCTCGTCCTTATAATTTTGATTCAGTTTGTTGGGTATTGTAATTTGAAGTCCCGTGGGTACAATGCTTGCCCATATACATTTTAATGCCATCTTCAGTTTCTGAGCACATTTGAATATCGAAGTGTCCTTAGCTGTCTATGTGTTTTGTAGTCATAAAAAAAACACGTTTCTACAGAGCCACAAATCAGTATAATTTTTGCTGCGGACATTTCTGTAGCCAATTTATATTCAAGGGTAAATTAAGGCGTGTTTTGTGATTGCTTTTGTATCAGTAAAAGAAACAGCGTTTTATTTATCAACACATACCAGTTAAGTTTTTGCTGCTGATTTCTGTAGCGTAATTTATACCGATTTTTAATTAACTGTTTTTCTTTTGTAGCGAAAAAATAAACGGTTTTTTTTTAACCCAAAAGGGGGACTTTTTTTTCCTGGGATTTTGTTTTTAAAAATTTTCCGGGGGTTTTAATTAAGGGTTTGTGTTTTGTAGTCAGTAAAAAAAAACGGGGTTTTATGCCACTTTTCCTTTTTAAATTTATTGCTGGATTTCGTGTAAAATTTTAAATCTGGGGGTTAATTAAGGTTTTGTTTTTTTTTTCATAAAAAAACAGCGTTTTTACAACCCCATCCCAATTAATTTATGCTGCTGTTTTTTTCCCAAATTTTAAATCTGGGGGTTTTAATTAAAGGTGTTTGGTTTTTTGTAGTCATAAAAGAAACAGCTTTTTACAACCCATACCATTAAATTTTATTTGCTGATTCTGACCCAAATTTTTAAAAACCCGGGGGTTAATTAAGCTGTTTTTTTTTTGTATCAGAAAATAAGGGTACGTAAACCCAAGAGGGGAATTTTTCCGGGTGTTTCGTACTCATTTAACCCAAGGTTAATTAAGTTGTTTGTGCTTTTGTATCAAAAAAGAAATGCTTTTTACAAGCCCATCCATTAAATTTGTTGCGTGATTTTTGTAGCACAATTTTATTCCGGGGTTAATTAAACTTTTTGGCTTTTGTTCGAAAATAAACGGGTTTTTTAAACCCAAGAGAGGAATTTTTTCCGTGATTTCTGAGCTTAATTTAACCCGGGGTTAAATTAACGGTTTTGCTTTTTATCAGTAAAAAGAAACGCCTTTTTTACAAGCCACTTTCCATTAAATTTTTGTCTGATTTCTGTAGTGAAATTTTTTTCCGAGGTTTTTTAAGCGTGTTTGTGTTTTTTGTATCATAAAAAAAACTGTTTTTTAAAACCCCAAAGACGGAAAAATCTTTCCGGGTGATTTTGTAACTATTTATACCCCGGGGGTTTTTAAACTGTTTGTGCTTTTGAGTCAGTAAAAGAAACGTCGTTTTTTAAGGGGGCCGTTCACAGGGGCTTATTTTGCCCAGATTGAATAAGGCGCCGGATTTGCGCGCGTACCTCCAAACCCGTCACGTTAACGGAAATTTCCCAGTTCTCATGGAACGTATTCCGTCGCCCCCCCACCCCGGCGAACTAACCTGGGCGGGGGGGAAAAACACCTGCCCATTACCCGGGGCGAATACGCGCCGTGATAATTCGTTAGGGGCTGGCGGCACCCCCCGCCCCTTTTCAAGCCGGGAATTGTGAGGAATCCGGGGCTCCATTAGGGCTTAAAAACTGTGTGAAACGGGCAAAAAAGCCACATCCATTAATTTAATTATTGTTGATTTCTGTAGCGCTTTTTTTATCCAAGGTTAAATTTAAAAATGTTTGGGCTTTTGTAGTCGAAAAAAACATCGTTTTAAACAACCAATACCTTAATTTATTGTGCCTTTTCTTAGCGCAATTTAAATCCGGGGGTTTAATTTAAAGCGGTTTTTGTGCTTTTGTATCAGTAAAATAAAGGGTATCTGAAAACGCCAAAGACAAAAAAAATTTTTCCTGGTTTTTCTGTACAAATTTTTATATCCGAGGGTTAATTAAGCATTTTGGGTTTTTTTGTATCATAAAAAAAAACAGCTTTTTAAAGCACTACATTTAAAATTTTATTGCTGCTATTTCTGTACGCAATTTATACCCAAAAAGGTTAAATTAAAGGGTGTTTGTCTTTTTATCAGAAAAATACATGCGTTTTCATCCTTTCAAAATTTTTTTTAATTTTTTTTTGCTGTTTTCTGTAGCACAATTTAATCCCAAAGGTTCCCCCAACCTTTTTGTGGGTTAATTTGGTCAAATAAGTTGTGTATTTATCTATCAGAATTTTCATTAAAAAAGGTTTTAAAATTTTTTGAACAACAGTTTTTCAGCAAAAGGGGCGGGCTCTTCCATCAAGTGGCAGTGCACAAACATTCCTTTCGCAAGCACAGGTCCACACATGAGGGACCGCCGGGGGCCCTGGGAAAGGGCCAAACTGTGGTGTCATGTAGGGTTGTGTTGACCAGAAACCCCAAAGGGGTCTTGTTTGGGTTGCTAGGCCCATCCACTTCCTCCCAATACATCTGACAACCCCAGCCAAGAGTCGGTGAACGTCAGACAAACCCATAGTTTCATTGGCACAGGGGGGCCTCGCCCAAATCCTCGCTCCCCCCCTGTCCTCAACCCGCCTCTGTCCCAACCCCCTTCCTGACCCAAAATCACTATGGTTGGCTCCGCCACTATACGCAAAGGGTGAAAAAATTTTGGGAAAAGTCGCGCTACTTGGGAGCAAAAAAAAGGGGGCCCAAAATCCCTGCTTCTTTAAATAGGCCAAGTAGGGTTGGGTCTTGGGGTGTCATGTTGGAGGGGGCATCCTCTGCATACCCAAACCTTGAGAGCGCAGTGAGATCCCAAAAATAAACGTGATGATGTAGCCCACCCCCACTTGGGGGCCGGGGGAAAAAGGCTTTATCATCGCCAGGAGAAAAGGTGTCAGCTTGTGCCAGGGAGTGTCCAGCCCCAAATGGGGAGTGCGGGCCATGGGTCAGCAGGGCCACAGTGGGGTCAGGAGCCAAAAGGGGCCACGGGGAAAAAAACCCCTTCGCAATCCAAGAAATACACGCAGGGCTCAGGAGGCAGCGCAAAATGTCACTCATGCGGAGCGTTTGGCGGTAAAATCACTGTCGGGGGTGTACGTTCTTTTTTAAACATGGGGGAGCCAATTTGGGGAAAGTAAATCTGTGGGCAGGGAAAAGGGGCGTGGAAGGGATAACTTGGCACCACGGCCCCCGCTCAAACATTCACCACCATCCCTGGCCTGGGAGAAAATGGCTAATGTTGGTCCATTTTTGCCGCCGCAGCAAACCCGCACACCCCCGTGGCAGCAGCCATGGCACCCCCAAAATTTTGTGCAAATGGTATATATACAAATATGTTCCTAATAAAACATATAAATTTTTATTCAAATCTTACATAAAAATTTAAAATTGTCCAGGGGTAAACAGATTCCACACTTCACTTTCTATATATTGTATTATCATTTATCATTCACCTCGTTCGCCAAGGCAAGCCAGGTGTAGAACTGTGTGACACAGCTGTGCCCTACACTTGTGGTATGATGGAGCAAAGAGGGCGTGCAGCTCTCGAAACGTCGCGAGACGTAGCGCTGCTTGAGAGGTGAGGTGTTGAGGAAGGCTCACACAGCACAGACGCTGGATACAACAAGTCCACTCCAGACGGAATCTCCCATGCGACTATGCAAAGTAAAGGAGATACTTCAATGAACCACCAGATGAATGATAAATGATTATACAATATATAGAAAGTGAAGTTGGGAAACTGTTTACACTGGGCATTCAAATTTTTATGTAAGATTTGAATAAAAATTTATATGTTTTATTACGGAAGCATACCGTTGTATATATACCATTTGCACAAATATTGGAGGCATATTGAATAGCAGGTGGGGACCTGCAACAAAGGTTTAACCTGTGTGTTCATTAATAAAGGTGTATTGCATGATGAGTATATAACGCATGCCATTGCAGCCAGTCAAGGCTTCAACACCTCTGCAGAAGGGAGCTTTTTCTCTTTGACATCATCTTCTGGTCCAGATTTCTGCTCTCGCTACTCATGGCGCCAGCAGTCGTTCAATGAGGGGGATTGCAAAGAGACAACAGTATGGTCCAACCATCCTAAGGTGCGAAACTGACCGGCTCCTGTCCAAGTTGTTGGTACTGCAGTACCTCCCTTTCCAAATGGTGGACTGCACCGTTCAGAGAACTAATGGCCTGTGCCAAGCCGAGATGGAGAGTTCCAAGCCATAATTTCTTTCCCAAATAGGCAGTACCAGCCCTTCACAAATATGTAGAACAGTAGGTGGGCCTACCGGTGAGCTTATCGGTTTGTTCCAAGGTGCACGGCAGCGCGTACGTGTGTTGCTTTAACTACGGTCAGGGCCAGTACATGTCTTTTACGGCCCACTGGGTGAATGTGCTTCCTGCCCAGCCACACCAACAACTTGGACAGGAGACGGCGCTTTCTCCTCCACGTTGTCAAACTGCTGCTCCTGCGCCCCTTTTCCATCTCCTCCTCCACCACCACCACCACCATTTCAGCCTCCACAAGTGCTGCTCCATAATACCACATGTGTAGGGCACAGCGGTGTCACACGGTTCTACACCTGGCTTGCCTTGGCGAGCGATGTCACACAGGGGAGAAAGTGCTCTACGTCATAAAGCAAGAAATTGATGTGTGCTTTTTCCCGCCAACTGGAAATTTGGGAAAAAAAGGTGGGGGACAATTTAGGAAAATTTGGGGTCCGCGTTTTTAATAGGGGGGAAAGGTCCAAGCCCATGCCGGGCACATTTTAATTTAGGTTTTGAAAAGGTTCCTGAAGTCTTCCACCGACCTTCAGAAGATTCTGAAAATGGCCAGTAAACTGTGCATGCACTTCATTCATTCTTACAAAGCCAGGCACACCCTCTTCAAGTTGCATTGGCAGAACGGCCTCCCCCAACACACGCTGATATGCAATGTTTCCACCTGTTGGAATTCCAGCCTGCACATGTTGGACCGACTGTATGAACAGAGAAAGGCCATTAAGGATTTTTTGATGATCCAGGCGGACAGGAGTACTCCCCTGTGTAACTTTGATGTCAGCCAGTGGCAGCTCATGCGTGACACCTGCCGTTTGCTAAGGCCGTTTGAGGAGGCGACGTTATTTGTCAGTCGCCAGGACTACGGGATGAATAACGCCATTCCACTGCTTCATGTCCTGGAACAGATGCTGAAAAACCTGTCTGGGCAGGGGACTGAAGATGTGGCGACTACATTTCGCGGCCACATGAGTCCGGTAGGGACTGAACTGGAGGAGGAGGAGGAGGACATTGGAGCATAAGCATTGTCTGGTGAAATGTGTGTTTTTTCTACCCAGGTGACAGGAGAGGAGGAGCAGGAGCAGCTGGAGGAGGTAGATGGAGTTGAGGAAGACGAGGCAGATGACCCGCAAGCACCATGGCAGTATACAGTGGAGATGGATTTATCAATACCAAGCGCTGCTTAATTCTTATTATAACGGTCGACCAGGATCGCCTCGGTTCAGGGAGTCTTTCCAGCAACCCTTATATCAGTTCATGAACAATAATTATCATCAAGGCGTGCAGGATATTTCCATAAGCAAACTTTACTTTATATAAATCAGTGAAAAACACAAGACAACAAGAAATTTTTAAAACCTGGTGCCGTATCAGTTGCACAGTGGCATACGTCCAATATTTCTTTTCTTGAAGTCCCCAATCATTCTGTGTGGACTTCTGACAGAGCGGATAGTCGCTATAGTACGTGCTGCGACGTTTTCAAGCATGTGTACTCCATTCCATGCCACGTTTAAATACCCTCCCATTGTCACATGGGATACATAGCACACCTTATAAAACCACAGTAAAAACAAAATTCCCAAGATCTCAATGCTAGCACTATATATAACATTTCAGGCTAAAACTTTCATTGAGACCCTTAGGTGCTAAGGACTCTAACGTGTAGATCCAAAATGCTTCACGTTTCAGAAGCATTTGGACAATTTCACACTCATTCCTGACATTGATCTCCTCCAGTACGCACCATTTGAGATCACTCACTTGGTGCCTGGATTCATAGAAGTGGCTACTCTCCTGGATTTTATCTTTTTCTTGCATCTTCTTCTCAAAAGTACGTATTGCTGACCTATGTTCCGTAATTCTTTGTTTAATCTGCCTGCTTGTCTGTTTTACATTACCCTACCACATGGCATTTTAGGGCATATATAACATTTTTGCTATTGCAACTATGATACCCTTTGATGTCGATTTCTGTCCCTTTCATAGGGTGGGCACATTTTGATCCCTTAATTATGGCGCTACAATTAGAGCACGCCATACAGGGAAATGTACCCTGTTTTGTTGCTCTTATCTTCTGTTGCCTAGTTCTCCTTTGCCTTACAATATCAGATCTTACAAGATCATCTCCTATTGATTTTCCCCTCTTGAAAATGTACCTTGGACGCTTTTTAAACAAGTAACCATATTTAGTATCCTTTTGCAATATATGCCAGTAGCGGTTGATAGTCCGCTTAATAAGTTGGGCTTTCTCTCCATAAGTAGTATTCATAGTACATCTATCTTTGTCATCATTCTTCTGTCTAGAATTTCTCAAAAGTCCCTCTCTATCTATTTTTCCAACCTCATCACCAATTTCTCTCATCTTATTTGATTCAGCCTTTTTTCCTCAAATTTTTTTTATAATTTTCTCTTTCTGTATGTTATATTTAGTATCATCCGAGCATATCCTCCTTGCTCGGATGAACTGCCCTCGTGGTATTCCAGCCAATACTTGTGGGGAGTGACAGCTGGCTCTATTTAGTGTATTATTTCGATCTGTAGGTTTAGTGTAGAGTGTTGTTTCAAATCTGTCACTATTTTCCATTTTACTAACCTCTACATCCAAAAACTCAATTCTACTCTTGTTCTTCGTTAATGTGAACTTAATCAACGGGTGACATTCATTAATATATACTACGAATTCTGACAGTTCCACCTCTGTTCTCTTCCACAATAGAAATATGTCATCCACATATCTTTTCCAACACATGATATTTGTTGAAAATGTGGAAGAGTGGACAAACCTATTTTCAAACGACCACATATAGATGTTGGCTACGCTAGGTCCGGCTGGCGACCCCATAGATGTCCCTTGCTGTTGAAGTATTGGCTGGAATACCACGAGGGCAGTTCATCCGAGCAAGGAGGATATTTAAACATGACACAATGTTCTACTGCATCCTACAGGCTCTCTGCAGCCAGTAAATAGCTATTTTTTATCGTGATTACTCGCAAATTTATTCTGGTCTAAACAAATTTTGTCGGAAAATTCGCCGACCTCGGCGTATCAAATTTTTGAGAAATTCACCTATCTCTAACTATAGCGTCAAGAGCAGACTCCTTTTACACCATCATCAGATGATTTCACAGATTATGACAGAACCTGTTCTGTTAAAAGCTGATACATGTAGAGCCCTCCCCCCACGAATGAGTGGAGAGAGTGTCGGCAGTAATTTTGTCAAATAACTTATTTGTCTAAAAAAATCTTTGAAACACAGCTTGTGTTTTTGTTATAAACACATATCTCCATTACAGGCAAGTTATTATTTTGGGATATTGTTCTCTGTGCCAAATACTTCTGATTTTATAGTTACTGTGGTGAAATACCTTTCAACTACACAGTGTGTGTGTCATACAGACACATGCTCCTGAACCAGTGTTTATTATTTTGGGATATTACTCTCTCTGCCAAACAGTTACTTTTTTCACTTATTGTGCTGAACTATCTTGTTGATTCCACAGATTATGACAGAACCTGTTCTGTTAAACGCTGATACATGTAGTAGAGCCCTCTCCCCTCCGAAAGAGGGGAGAGGGTGTCGGCAGTAATTTTGCATTAACATCACTGGTTATTTTGCCCTTCCTTTGATCCGTCAGTGTCCGCTTTTAATCGCTCAATAATCCATCAGTATTGCTAAAGCCAAAAAGAAACAGAAGTTGAATCAAAACAGAGATGACAAGTAGTGTTGAGTGATTTTTATCGACAAAGTTGAAATCGCCAAGGCTCTTACGGCGATCGAAATGACCACATCACGCGATAATTACTGTTAAAATCTGTGCATCATCTACAAAGAGTGCGCCTTTTGCGGCGCTTCCTGTACTTTTGGCGGCCAGCACATCAGATTACAGAATAGAGCAGGGTGAGATGTGTGTGCGACGTCATGACTGGGATGTGTATGTTGCGATTGGCTGGAAAAATCACATGACCTCGTTTTACATAGAACAGCGTTTCCTGTTTCAGCCTCAGTGTCTCTCAGCGTCTCATAGGGATAGGACCTGTGTTCTGACTGTGGCCAAACAGCTCAGCGAAATTAGTCTATTCTGCACAGAGAAACCTCTACTATTAGCTGTGATCCTTCCAATTTAGTTAGATTAGAGATTTGAACATTTTATGTAGTTAGCTAGAGAATTTTAAAGCAGAATATACCACTGTAAATTCACGGCGGTGGGAACGGAAGGGGTGGGGGGGGGGGCCCGCGGGCGAACACAGACAAGCTCTATTTATAAAGAACACTGGATAAAGTTCACCAAGACTTAGTGTAGACATTGTAGTGGAATATCTTTATTATTAACAGTTTGCTATTGAAATAGTTCCGGGAGATTGGGCAGCCTGAACTTATATTGGATAAACATCATGTCTAGTAACTGCAGGTCTCTTTGTTAGCTGCAAAACTCCACTTTTATTATCAGTATACATTTCAGATAGGTGTTCAATTTTACTTTATACAATTGTGCCACTTTTTTGTAATAATTTATGTCCCTTTTTTTGGCACCACATGCAAGTCTCCAATACTTGCAAATAACCATTCAATCACATACGTGGGCCATCAATATACATTTAAAACACTTCTTTTATTATTACAAATAGTAAAAAACACGTAGACATACTCTTCAATGAGCTAATTCAAGAGGGATACTTATGTTTTGTTGCGGAGTCAAAGCTCCGTTCAAACACGAGTCCAAAGACACCCTGCGCGGCACTCTAGTTTCAACGTCCTTTCTTGGATGTTATTATGCCATTCAATGCGTCCGTGTGGTAATTCACCATTCACCGGTATTTCAGGGTGCATAGGAACCCGATCCGCTGCCCACTGTTTGGGCTTCACGAGGAGACCCCAGGAGACCAAGCGATACCTGGCGGCGTGTGCGACGTTTCGGGGAGACCCCTCCCCTTTCTCAAGCCTTGAGAAAGGGGAGGGGTCTCCCCGAAACGTCGCACACGCCGCCAGGTATCGCTTGGTCTCCTGGGGTCTCCTCGTGAAGCCCAAACAGCGGGCAGCGGATCGGGTTCCTACGCACCCTGAAATACCGGTGAATGGTGAATTACCACACGGACGCATTGAATGGCATAATAACATCCAAGCAAGGACGTTGAAACTAGAGTGCCGCGCAGGGTGTCTTAGGACTCGTGTTTGAACGGAGCTTTGACTCCGCAACAAAACATAAGTATCCCTCTTGAACTAACTCATTGAAGAGTATGTTTACGTGTTTTTTACGATTTGTAATAATAAAAGAAGTGTTTTAAATGTATATTGACGGCCCACGAAGGTGTTCAATTTTACCCATTACACCGGTGACTGTTGATATATCCACCTTGCACTTAAATTACAAACCAGCAATCTTGTAGTCAGCACAGGTTGTTTGTTGCCAAAAATACCGTGTATCGTACCAAAACATCACAGTTACGTGTTTTTTACTTTTGCGCACCCAGCATGTTCATTGACGCAGCATCTACGTAAATCTTTTAAAAACCAGCAATTCATATCA
>JAODAL010060937.1:0-20607 GCA_025379985.1 Phyllomedusa bahiana | reverse complement strand
ATGCTGCTGCTTGGCTGCTGCTGTGACCTAGACACTGTGCCCATTGTGCCACTCTGGGGCCTACTCCTGTTTTTTCCCCCACCTCCAGAATGTCATTGTGCCACTCCTGACCTCATGCTGCTGCTGTGGCTGCTGCCGTGACCTACACACTGTGTCTTTGTCCCACTGTCTGACCTCATGCTGCTGCTATGGCTGCGCGTACCTAGACACGTGTCATTGTTCCACTCTGTGGCCTACTCCTGTTTTTGCCCCCTTTCCAGAATGTCATTGTGCCACTCTCTGACCTCATGCTGCTGTGGCTGCCGCCGTCACCTCCACACTCTTCACTGATGTTGCACCTGAGCCCTCAGCTTGTTTTTTTCCAGCTGTCGCTTGCATGACTTATCAGGCTACATTCCCCCTTCAGTTTTTTGGTCATTTTACCCTCTTAAGTGCCCAGGGAATTTTATAGTGAAGCGACTCTAAACCCGGCGGCAGTCACCCTGCGTGTCATACTAAAACCACAAAAATTGTATGAAGACCAAACCATGCCCCCTCTGAAATTTTTAAGCAGGGCAAAAATGTTCTACAGCACCCTGCAGGCTCTGTGCAGCCTGGAAATAACTGTTTTTTGACGTGATTCGTGCCGAAGTAATTCGGAACGAAGTTATTTTTTGCCGAGAAATTCGGCGAAGTGAACGAAACGAATTTCGGGAAATTCGCCCATCTCTAGTTGTATTGCTTTTCTTCCAAAACTGAAAAAGCCTGCAATCGACAAGAAATGGATTCAATCTGCTGTCCCCCAGGTTAACACAGCTACTTGTACTTGGTAAATTATGATTTTATACAGAAAAGAAATACAGTACCCAAAGTTACAGTGCTCCTTTTTTGTTATCAGAATTGCTAGTATAAGGACCGACATAGTTAGAAACATTTTTATTTTTAAAAAGAACATTACTAAGTACTCATTCTATGAAGCATGCCTCCTAATCTTTCAACAAAGGGAGAGTGGGAAGGGTTGCTTTATAGAATGGATAAATTGGGCTGAATTTGTATAGGGTAATATGAAAATGTAGCCTAATGGTCATATTCCTCAGAACAGTGCCTGTGCTTTGTAACCACCAATCTCTCTTAACCTGTAAACAAAGGATCCACCAAGCCAGTTGCCTTTTTGATTAAAGTTGAACCAATTGAGTAGAACCTGTGTCTGGATTGGAGTAGCTTTTTACTGTGCCATTACTTCTGCAGGATGGTGTTGCTGGACCCCCTTTTCTAAAGCATTTTTCTAAAGCATTTGATACTGTGCCACATAAAAGGTTGGTAAAAGTAAAATGAGAATGCTTGGACTGGGAGAAAATGTTTGCAAATGGGTAAGTAACTGGCTCAGTGAATAATGCATGTCATTCCAATGCTGTAGTTAGGTTTAGAGGAATTTTACCATGAGATAAATCCTCAGCACTGACCAAATGCGTGCACTCGGCTATGTTCGGCAGCTCCCATAGAAGTGAATGGAGAGGATAGCAGCAAGTGCCGCCCTTCTCATTCATATGCAAGGCTAGCTCACAGCTAGCTGTGAGTGGCCAGTGCAGGAGTTTATGTCTCATGGTAAAACCCCTTTAAAACGAACCTAAGCCAGTCTTATTCTTCAAGCAGTAACAGGTCAATGAACAGTATACAAATATAAACCCTAGGCCATATAGCCTCTAACTAAACATTAACCAGGCGCACTCCAACATCAGGTGCATTACAGAGCACCCACGACACTTTGTAATGTGCTTGAGATTGGGGGAGTGCTGGAGGTTTGTCGCACTACAACTGTACGATGCTACACATTTATAACTTAAGTATGACAAATCCATGTGCATTACTGCTGGAACAGGTAAACCATTTTAAAAGTCATTTACCTGAGCCTGAATTGTCATTTTTTTTTTTTTGCTAGAATGCGCCTGATTTATGACCCGCAGTAGACCGGGTTCATAGATTCAGTCACATTCTACACTTCTATTGTGCGCAATAAAATTGGCGTCTGGGCACCAAAAATCATACATGTCACCCTAGGTTCCCCTACTAACCATGGCCTGAGTATACTGTGGTGGGAGGCTCGTCCTGTTGAGCGCCGGTCTGAGGAAGGAGGAACCGCCTCCGAAACGTCACCTGAGGCGCCCGGACTTGAGGATGTTTACCGCAGACACAGGCAACCATTCTCTCCTTGTGCTATTTCATGTTTAAATATGGACACAATTTGGTATTGGCATTAATGTGCTGTAAATGATGTATCGATTTTTGTAGAGCACAGGTCTATCATTGCTGAATATTTATTGAAAATCCTGGATATTGAATGGATATTTAAATATATTTAATATAAAGCAAATTTTGCATAAACTTAGACTGGCAATATTTTTTCTTTGAGGCCTGAGTATACTGTCTGCTTGAGCAGTTCTCCCTCTTTTTTATGGCAATTCCTAATATTTCAGAGCGAGGTAAAGTTCTTTTCATAAAAACTCCTGTCTTTGTGTTATGTGGTTGTAGTATTTCATATGGTGACTCCAAAGTGGCACATGACAGTACTAATTAATTATTATGACCTCCTTGGATGCTCTACAACTGTGAGGCTACTCTCGGACAACTTTGTTAAGGTCAATGAAACTTTGAGGCAAAGAGAACCATAAGTCTTAGTTAAAGCTGAACCGATAAGAGTATTAAAGGTAATGATCTGTGATGTCTAAGCATTATTTTATTTACTTCATTGTCCAGGTTCCTGCTGCTCAGTTTTAAGGCTTCCTGGCCTCTCTTGTGTTTTTAACTCCTAACTTTTAACTTTTTTGTCTCCTGGTTAAAAGAAATGGTTGCCACTGAATACTATCGCCACATACTCCATTTGGATCCTGAAGACAGCATGGTCACAATCAACAATACCCAAATTACATCAATGATCGCTGTACAAAATAATATTCCATGTAATCCATTGGAAGTAATGTATGAGTAAATCCACATAACTGAATAAGCCCAGAGCAAGAATATTGAGTCATTAACATCATCAACAATATTTTGCATAAAAAAATGGTCCTTGCATAAGTCAGAGTGAATAATTTTTATTGCTTACATAAAAAAATTAAGAGGTTTAGTCTCACAAAAAATTCTATGTGACCAAAGTAGTTTGATCCAAATTATATGAACTTGGCAACCAATTCCTAGTTTTGACAGAGGTATTAATATGGTTAATTATGCACTCATAAGACAAATGGTGCTAATAAAATCAGTCTCATGATTCATATTTAGGCTTTTGTGATTCAGTAACTCAGATGCCTTCCCACATATAAGGTTCATTAATTACTTTGCATCGCTGAATTAGCACTGTTTGCTTATGTTACAGTGCACGATTTTATATAGGGAAAAACTCACGAGTTTTAAAGTGTTACTTTAGAAAAGGAGAAGGATTCTAGCAGCTGTTCAACATCGCTTTGAGCGTTTCACTTTTGCACTCTTTTAAAAACAAGTTTGTTCAAGCACTTTCATTTATTTCATCTTATAGGCCAAACTGAAAGAAAAAAAGCGGTATCATTTATAAAAAAAACATTCCATACTGCAAAGTAATAAGACAAGGGATATAATAAATAACAAATTTACTTCAGAGCTAAGTGCAGGAGAACTGTGCTATAATTTGATGATTGTTCATTTTTACATGCTTATTGTCAACAAAGGAGCTATTGGACCGAAAATTTGAATGATCAAACAGAAAAAGTTGTATGGTCTAATTGGATAAATCAGCAAAAATAGCTTTAAACGGAGAACTATAACAAATAAACCACTTCACATGAATATTTCAACTTAAAAAGACCAAATTTAATAAATTTGTGAAAGTGTTCTACTTTTTTTATTTGTAGATATGCTAGAAATTTGTTCTAACTAAGGCTGGGTGAACATCACAGTCAACTATTCTAGGTCCTACAGTTTTCACCCAATTTTGAATGGTAAACCTGTTATATAACTTGCACAGATATTAGTATTAACAATGTAAAAAAAAAAAAAAAAAGATTGGTCTGCACAGATGTTCCAGTGCCCAACTCTTAACAAATATAATATGTTTATCTATTAATCTGAATAGTATTGTCAACTGGTTGCTATTGACACGTATAGTAGTCATATTATATATACCTTAAAGCACAAAGAGTAAACCTATTTAATATTGACCTGCTGCAATTGTATTGTAGATCTGATTAGCTCATTCACCCATTAATACCCCTATTAATCCCCTATAATACATCCCAAAGCAAGATAATTATTATGGAGCATGCCTCGACCCCCACTCCGGGCCGCAGCTGCCTCCGCTCTCCCCAGCCAGCTATTTACGCTCCTGCTTCCCGTTACCGCTCTGCCGAGTGCCGAGGGCAGATATTCAAGATTTAAAAGGCCAGATTGGTTAATTGCCGGCGCTAACCTTATATTAGCCGACTCCTCCAAACTCCAGAGAGTTTTGCTTTATCTGCATACCATACCTGCCTGCTACCATTTCCTGACCACGTTGCCTGCCGCCTGCCCTGACCTTATTACCTCTCCCCGACTATGCCTCAGCCTACTGATTCTGTACCATGCTGCAGCCCTGGTTGTTATCGCAAGCAAGTCATGTCAGGGGTGGCAACCTGGTAGTTCCCCAGCGCAATTCCAACCCGCTTTGCGGCGGATTCTGGTGAATACTGGGGGCTACTTAGACTCTGCTCCCTGGTGTGGCTTATACCATTGCTTGCGATGATCCAGATAATCCAACTTGATCCGTGACAGTATACGTTGACCATGGATTCCGCCAGGGTGCCTCTACCCAACATCCGGGACGTCACAACTGCAGTGGCCCAACAGAGAATCAACCAGCTCATCGTCATGATGCAGAACCTCGCTGTCCATCTGCACGCAACCACAGCTGCACCTTCATCAGTTGTCACTCCACTTGCTATGGTTCCTGCTCCATCAATGGGACCTATACTGCATCTTTCCCTTCCGCCACGTTATGAGGGTGATCCAAAGATGTGCAGGTGCATACTCAGCCAGTGCTCCATCCATATGGAAATGATGGCCCACCAATTTCCTACGGAGCATGCCGAGGTGGCTTTTGTAGTCAGCCTCCTTTCAGGTTACATCTTGGTGGGGGCTACCGCCCTTTGGGACTGGGGGGGACCCCATGATAGTGAACATACAGGCGTTTCTGCAAGGATTCCGCAACGTCTTTGGGGAACCAGGGCGTATGTCATCTGCTGCTGCAGCTCTGCTTTGCCTCCGTCAGGGCGACTCTTCAGTGGGCCAGTATGCGGTGCAATTCCGCACACAAGTCTCAGAGCTTGAATGAAGCATTGAGGCCCTTTTAGATACTTTCTGGCAAGGCCTCGCCAGGAGAATTAAGGACGAGCTAGCTGGTCAAGACCTTCCATCCTCTCTGGACAACATTATATGTTTGGTTACCCGGATGGACATACGGTTCTCGGAGAGACAGCAAGAGCTTTGCTCACAACGCGAGTCCGCCCACCCATGCCGCTTTCCACGCCTCACTCCTGTGTTCCATCGGCCTCCACTTCTTTCTTCAACGGTTCTTGAGGACAAACCCATGCAAGTGGACAGCGCCCACCTGATTGTGGAAGAGCGCACTCAGCGCCACCAGCAGCGCCTCTGCTTCTATTGCGGCAGCGCTGACCATTTCATCCGGGAATGCCCCCTGCGGCCGGTAAACTCTCGTACCTAGACTTTGTGGGAGAGGCGACCCTAGGTGTGAATACTACCTCTCTGCTCCTACCCATGTCAGTCTCAATCAGCCTCACGCCCAACACTTCTTTCCAAGCTACTGGGTTCATTTACTCTGAACTGGGAACTTTTTGGATGCCTCCCTAGTTTCCAAGTTTTGGCTACCAGTGATCTGCCTAAAAAGACCCTTGGTTATCTCCTCTGTCAATGGGGAGTGCCTGAAAGATGCAATTCAGTTCCACACCATACCACTGATGCTACAAGTAGATGCTCTACATAAGGAAAAAATTGTGTTTCACATCTTGCCCCATTCTTCCTTGAAACTTCTGCTTGCTCTTCCTTGGCTTCAGTGTCCTTACCCAGTACTTAACTGGAAAACGAGTGAAGTCGCACGCTGGGGTCCTGACTGTCATTCCTTTTGCCTTACCGCACCTCGTCCGGTATCTTCCATCTCCACTGATGTCTTCCAAGCCATTGTCTGGTTTCCCTATGCAGTACCAGGATCTTGCTGACATCTTCTCCGAAAAGCAGGCTGAGACTGTCCCGCCACATTGCCCTTATGACTGCCCTATTGACTTAATACCTGGCTCTATTCCTTCCCAGTGGAAAAACGGCTTCAACACGCGTGATGGTCATTTTGAATATCTTGTCATGCCTTTCGGGATGTGTAATGCTCCGGTGGTGTTCTAGAATTTTGTTAATGAAATATTTTGAGATCTCCTGTACGTTTGTGTCATAGTGTACTTGGACGACATCTTTGTTTTCTCTCCAGATCTTGAAACCCATCAAACCCATGTTCGCCAAGTTCTGAGGCGCTTTCAAACCCATTAACTCTACGCCAAGCTTGAGAAGTGTGTCTTCGAGCAATCTAGTCTGCTGTTTCTGGGTTACATAGTGTCCGACAGAGGTCTACAGATGGATCCAGCCAAGTTGTTCGCTGTCCTGCAGTGGCTGCGCCATTCAACTCTTCCTCGGCTTTGCTAACTATTATCAGCAATTTATTCCTCACTTCTCCACCGTAGTAGCACCTATAGTGTCTCTTACTAAAAATAATAGCAACCCCAAACTATGGCCCCCAGAGACTGAAGAGGCATTTAACCACCTGAAATATGCCTTTTATTCTGCTCCAATCTTGTGTCATCCTGGTCCAGAGAAGCCCTGCTTTCTTGAAGTTGACATGTCTTCCATGGGGCCGGTGCAGCTATTTTGCAAAAATCCTCCAGTGGGAAGAACATCACTTGCGGGTTCTTTTCCCAAACTCTCTCCCCGTTGGAGAAGAATTAAACCATTGGAGACTGCGAATTACTGACCATTAAGTTGGCTCTGGAGGAATGGCGACACTTTCTGGGGCCCATCATCCTTTTAATATTTACAAGGATCACAAGAATCTTATGTATCTACAGTCTGCTCAGCGATTGAACCATTTTAACTTCTTGCTTCATTTCAGGCCTGCAGATAAAAATGTAAAGGCTGATACCCTCTCCCATACTTCGGACACTGTTGGTCTCGAGCCTGTGCCTCGACACATTGTGCCTCCAGACTGTTTAGTTTCTGTGGCTCCCATTAACCTTCAACGTGTTTTACCTGGAAGAACCTATGTACGTCCAGCCCTGAGCCAGAAGATCCTGAAATGGGGACATTCTTTTCAGCTGGCCTTCCACTCTGGAATCCAGAAGTCCTTGTCTCTTATTTCTCGGTATTATTGGTGTCCAAATCTGTCTCAAGATATTAAAGACTTTGGGGGACATGTATGAAAACTGTCTTGGTCTAAGACTTTTCTTGTTGCCCATAGCAACCAGTCAAGGTTCCCATTTCATTTCTTTAGCGCACTACAGTATATGAAATGAAAGGAGAACCCTGATTGGCTGCTATGGGCAACAAGAAAAGTCTTAGACCAAGACAGTTTTCATACATGTCCCCCTTTGTTATTTCCTGTACTACTTGTGCTTACAATAAAACCCCACATCTTAAACCGGCCGGTCTCCTCCAACCTTTGCCCATTCCTGAAAGACATTGGACCCATGTCGCCATGGATTTTATCATGGATTTACCTGCTTCTTCTAACAATACGACCATCTGGGTTATGACTGACCGTTTCTCCAAGATGTCCCACTTTGTGCCTCTACCCGGTCTGCCCTCTGCCCCTCAACTTGCTCATCACTTCTTCCATCATATCTTCTGCTTACATGGACTTCTGTTGCACATTGTCTCAGACCGAGGTATTCAGTTTGTGTCAAGATTGCAGTGGCCGCTGTGTAACCATCTCCAAATTCAGTTAGATTTTTCATCCGCCTATCACCCCCAGATGAATGAGTATGTTGAAAGGGTAAATCAGGTGTTGGGGAATTACCTGCGCCATTTTGTTTCTGCCCACCACGACATCTGATCTACCTTCCCAGGCCTCCTCCTTCTATATTATTTAGGGGCAACGTCCATGGCCACTCCTCCCTCTCTCCACCTCGTCTGATGCTCAAATTCAGGACATCAATTTTGTATGGCAGGACACTCGTTGGGCCCTTCTGCTGACTTTATCCCATACCAAATCTAGGCGGACAAGAAACGAAGACCTCTTCCACCTTCAACCCCCGGAGAAAAGGTCTAGTTTCTCAATCTGGTGTCCTACAAGCTCTGTCTGCCTCCTACGCTACGCATCCCGAACTCCTTCTCTCCACTCAAGTCTCTCGTTCTTAATTGCTTCTCCCGAAATTCCATGTCTCCATCTTCTGTAGCCAATTCGGATGACGTCTTTGAAGTCAAAGAGGTCCTTGCTGAAAAGTTGGTGAGGGGAAGTAATTTTTTCTTATTGACTGGAAGGGGATCGGACCCAAAGACTGTTTCTGGGAGCCAGAGTCCTATCTGTTGCCTGACCTTCTCCGCAAGTTTCCTTGGAAGAGGGGAATATCTAAGGAGGGGGTACTGTCATGGCCACTCCCGCTCTGCTCCACCCTCCCAAGCCAGTTATTCACCTAGCCATGCTCCTGCTTCCCATCTCTACTCTGCCGAGTGACGGTAATTGGTTAATTGCCGGGTGCTGACCCTAAATCTTGCCGACTGCTGGCAGAGTATTGATGTTCTTTATTGTGTTCTGAGAGAGTGTTGGAGAGAGTTTTGCCTTATCTATGTACTTTACCTTTCTGCTACCATTACCTCACCATGTTGCCTGCCGCCTGCCCTGACCTTATCGCCTGTCGCCAACTACACTTCAGCCTACCGATTCTGTACTACACTGCACCACGACGGCCATCGCAAGCAAGTCACGTCAGCGGTAGTGACCTGGTGAAAACCAGGGGCTACTTAGACTCCGCTCCCTGGCGTGGCTTATGCCATAGCTTGTGGTGTTCCAGAAAATCCACCTACATCCGTGACAATAATTGAGATGCTCATGTGTTTATTTGTATTGGTTACTTATATAATACTGAACCAATCTGTCAGGTTAATCATAGCAATTTAAAAATAAATATATAAATAAATTAAACATTGTATTATTGATTAATAGAGCTTGTTACTGACTATATTTTTCCAGTTTTAGCAAAAGATGGAGCTCTAGGCTACATTCACATCTGCGTTGGGAAATCTTTTCAAAACGGATGTAATGAATCAGAAAAAAACAGATGTCAATGGAGACCAATGGAAGTGTCATCTTCTGTTGTTTTGACAAATACTTTAACTTCCATTTGAATTTCCTTTGTCTTTGTTTCCCATCCATTGAAAATGGATTTTTTTGCTGTTTTTTTTTTTTTTAAAGGGAGGTAGTACATTGTAGAGTTGCTGTGTGTTGAAGGATGTACCATTTGATGGCACATCATTATTGAACTGTTGCCTGCACTTGAGAAGTAGGAAACTGAAGCTGCAGAGAGGTTGAAGACACTATTGGCTGCATTCAACAACCTTGTCAAGGCTGATTTGTGGCGCGTGTTTAAAGAGAACCTGTCACCTAGTTTATGACCCCCTGTCTGAGGACAGAACAAGGTAGTGTCAGACATGCTGTTTCCAGCGCTGTGTCTCTTATTCTGTGAGATGCTGTAGTTTTTGAGTATTTAATGCTCAAATCCGCAGTTTTCAGCCAGAAGAGTCATTCAAAGAGTAAGTTTTTTTCAAACCCAGCCCATTTTAGGCTAGCCCCGCCCACCTCAACTGATAAACCTATTACTTTGAATAGGTAGAAACATGTGAATAACTGTCAGTGGGCGGGGCTAGCCTTTGGTGGACGGGGCTAACACCTTCTCATGAATAAGATTTGAGGAGTAAATGCGCTAAAACTGCTGCTTCTTACAGAATAAGGGACACCGCTCTGGGGACAGCAGGTCTGACAGTAGCTTGTGCTGCCCTCAGCAAGGTGGGCACAACCTATGTGACAGGTTCCCTTTAAGCCTATTAAGCTATGTCAATCTTTGATAGTATCTATTGTAATAAACTGGTCAGTGCAATTCTCACGTCTATTTGTAAAACTGAGAATGTGGAAAGGCAAATTACAATTGTAATTAATATAATGATATAATGAGGAACCGTGGCAACAATGTACCTCCTCGGTTCAAAACCCTCCAACTGCTGCAGCTCGGGAATCCAAAGGGTATTCCAGATAGCAGTGTAAGTAGTGTACCCCAGATGCCCCATACTTTCCACCACAGCTTGTGCCTCAAATATAGAGAAGGGAATTGTTTACATAAAAATAACAGAAAATAATAGCCTAAGTGGCCTACAGCCCCCTTAAAATCATACATGCCAATTCTCCCGTTTTTGTCCCGCTAATGGTGGTCACCCCCCGCCACCCCGGCAGAGTTGGCGAACCTCCCACCACCAGCAGGCAGCGGGGATTCTTTGAATGGCCGCGGAGCCGGAGTAGTGTCAGGACGCTACTCTGTCGCCGCCGGGCCTGTCCTACAGGCGGGTGAAGCGGCCGCAGCTGCCGCTCACCCTCCCAGCGAGTCTCACTGTGCAGGGAGGAGGCAGGGCGGCTTGTTCCCCTCCTCCCTTCCCCCCCTGTATGTACAGCGCCGGTGTGCGCTGTACATACAGATCAGCATCAGCATCTCCCGACCGACGCTGAGTCGGTCGGCTGGGAGATGTCCGGAGCTGGAATTGCTGCAGGGAGCCTGGTGAGGTAAGTGGCTTTTATTATTTTGTTTTTATTAGCTATGGGGGGCTTTACCTGGCTACAAAGGGGGCTCTACCTGGCTACAGTGGAGGCTCTACCTGGCTACAAAGGGGGCTCTACTTGGCTACAAAGGGGGCTCTACCAGGCTTCAATGGGGGCTCTATCTGGTTACAATGAGGGCTCTACCTGGCTACAATGGGGGCTCTACCTGGCTCTACCTGGTTACAATGGGGGCTCTACCTGGCTACAAAGGGGGCTCTACCTGGCTACAATGGGGGCTCTACCTGGCTATAAGAGGGCTCTACCGGGCTACAATGGGGGTATTCCTGGCTACAATGGGGGCTCTACCTGGCTACAAAGGGGGCTCTACCTGGCTACAAAGGGGGCACTACCTGGCTATAAGAGGGCTCTACCTGGCTATAAAGGGGGCTCTATCTGGCTACAAGGTGGCATCTACCTGGCTGCAAGGGGGCACCTACATGGCTGCACGGGGGCATCTACTTGGCTACAAGCAGCATCTACCTGCCTGTAAGGGGCACTACCTGGTTATAGGGGGCTACTACCTGGCATTAAGGGCACTACCTGGCTAGAGGGGGCACTAACCTGGCTTTCTTCCAAAGCCGTTATGCAGTTAGGTTGAATGGGTGTGGCTTTTTGAAGGGGTGTGGCACACCAATAAGATGGGCGTTCTCATGCAAATTTTTTGCCTTCTTCAATCTCCTGCTTTCCGACTTTCAAAAGTTGGCAAGTATGCTTAAAATATAACTTTTATTAATAGACATATAAAAAAGGTATAAAGATAAATAAATATCCAATAGGTCAAGAATCACAACAAAGCACAGTGTAAAAATAAACATGAAGATATTATAGAGTCTGATAATAAACTTGCCAGCTCTGCAAGTCTTGTGCATCACGCTCATATGATGGTGTTGACGGATATTGTAGGTAATTTTGCATCCAGAGTTCTTCTTAGAAATATGAATGTTGCTGTAACTGAGAAAGAGGGACTGTCAATTTGTATTTCCCTATATCTATTGCCTAAGACTAGACCTATCAATCTCTATTAACAGACTAATAACAAATGTAAAACCAGATAAATATCCTTATAGAAACCCAGACACTTTTTTATTTGGTTTACAAACAGTAGCCTTCACATTTGGTGAAGCCTTATATGTATGACAAACCAATTGTTTGGTATTGGCCGCAAAGGCGTTTGAGTCAAGTGACACATATGGATATGGGGAACCAAAATAATGACTGCAAAGCTTGAAGTTAGGATCGATTATATTAGCATTTCATCATCTAAAGAACTGCAGTTGCGCTTTTAATAATATAAGGCAGGATTGGTAACCTTTAAACCTCCGTCCTCTTTAGCCAATTGTAAAGCAATGTTTGAGAGGTGATTACTGGTGTAGTGAAGTAACATCCACAGGATCAGTGATGCATTTCTGGTCACTAGGAGTCCCTCTACTGGGACCCCACAATTGATTAAACAGGGTTTCCTGAACCTGTCGCTGTACTTGGCTACCTCTATCACTCCTATAGGGTATGTTCACATGGCTTATTGTGGTGTGTATATTACACACCGCAATACGCATTGTGTTTTGGAACCACACGCTGATCAGCGCATAATTTCAAAGCAGGGGGGGCGGCCCCATTTATATGCATTGTCAGAGGCGCATAATCGGCGCAAACAATTGACAGGTCAATTCTCCCCTGCGCGTACAATACAATCATATTCTACGCACGGAGAGATGACATGTAATCCATAGCTCTCTATGAGAGCTATGAATTACCGTAATTGCGGCGCATATTTTGCCGCGTATAAAGTGCAATATGCGACTAAATGCACGCCAAAATAAGCCGTGTGAACATACCCTTAAACTTTGAATGGAACACCAGTGCACATGTTCAACTGCTGCTTTATTCAAAGCATGGGGAGTCCAAGACTCCATTTTAAGGATCAATGGAGGTTCCAGAAATCAGACATTAATCACTTATCCTTTGGATAGGTGAAACATGTCTTTTGTGGCACAACCCCTTTAAATCTTAAAAATGCTGAGATGAATATTAATGTTTTTATCAGTCTGCCAGCAGCAACTAGATTAACACCTAACTTAATGGCTAATGATATGGTACATGCCCTCATCGTTCTAAGGCTCCACTTTAACTTTAGGTGCTACTGCAATGAGTCCTAACATTGTCCAAAGTCAGGATTCTGTGCAGCCATATCTGAAGAGAAGAGACGAGTAATATACGAGGCTGGTCTGGGTTTAAAAAAATGTTCTTGTCTTGTGTGGGTTTGTTTTGTCTTGTTATTTCATTCAAACTGGAATGCCATAAAGGATTAAAATCATGCCAGAGTGATTTTGTTGGTTGAATCAGTAGAGGGGTTTACAAAAGAAAGATTCTCTAACAGTAGAAACAGATTTAGGACTGGGTATGAAGGGTGTGAAAAGACCTTAACATAAGGGTAAAATATGAAGACAAATGATAAAAGTAGAAGAGAATGGTTGTAAAGATGTAGAGAATGAATGACGTGCAGGATAGGAGATTCAAAATGCATTGTGGGCAGGGAGTCATCAATAGCAGGGCAAAGCATTGGTGTTGGGAAATAACTTCTTCCATGTGACTGAATGAATCCATACATTGGTGTGTGTTGCTGTGCCTGTGTGTAAGAGTATGAGTGTTCATGTTGCTAGGACTATGTGCTGCAGTGACTCTGTGTGTGCATAACTTACTTCAGTACACCAGCAATCACCCCTCAAACACCAAAAATCCCTTCCTCTTTCACAACTCAGTCAAGTCAATTGGATTGTTTCAGACCATAATATCTGGCAAACTAGACTAGAGGGGAAGGCTCAGTAATAGACGTTATCCACAGACTGTACTCCAGCCCCTGCTCAATCAAACTACCAGCATTACATTACCAAAAAAGATAATTCCACCAGTCGTATTCCATTTGTCCATAAATATCACCCTTAATTAACTAGATTAACTTGATTAACCCCCAATTTAATGAATATTAATACGGTGCATGCCATTTCCTTTCTTTTGATTTCTCATTGTTCCCCTTGTATACACACTACATTCTCTCCCCTTCTATCTCTTATTTCACTATCCCTGTAGCCTTTAATCTTTTTTAACATAGTCCTCTAATTTTAGTCAGCAATTTTACTACAGTCTCTTGCCTGCTTCTTCTACTCCATATGACGTTCTGCACATGCGCTGACTTTGTCGCTTGTGTGCCACTCTCTCCACACATCACGGCCATCTTCTCATAAGTTTCTGCTGGCACCCACTCTCTGCTCGTGCGCCACTTTCTGCCATATGTGCTCACCCATTTTTAAAACACTGTTCTCAGCTCTTTCAGTCTCTTGCCCCCATCAGGCATCAGGAATAGCGACGTGTCTGGCTTCATACCTACCTATCTCTTTCTTTCCAGCCCTTAGTATTTTTATTATATACCTACTCCTTCTCTTTATTGCTTTGCATATTTCTCAAGCACACTTATGTTTATTTCCCCTACATCTCTGTACTGCTCAATTCTCCTCCAGTACATCTATATTTATACCTACCTATACCATATACTATGTCTGAGACTGGACCTCTTACTAAGCTCATTTTTCTCCCTTGTTCTTATACCTCTACTGTTTTTCTGTTCTTGCACTTCATATTGTGCTTTTCTTATATATCCATCTATGGATTATTTCTCCATACCATATATGTATTTATCTCATCTATAAATGTATCATATCTACCATTGTATGCTCTTGACTTTGTCTGTTTGTTCTTTTTTGGACCCCCTCCATATATATTATATCCTTCAGTTATTTCCTTAACAATTCCTCGACTTTTCTTATCCCCCTTCTTCTCTATTTACATCTTTCTCCATCCTATTATATAGTACTTTCACCTGGTTCCTACAGTATACAAACATGTCTCTTTCCCAATTTATATTTGTATATTATCTCTACTGCCTGCTGCTGGGCAAAGGCTCAGGATGACCTGAAACATCGCACAGTTTACAGGCTTAACATCCTTCTTATCTTATGCTTATCAATATGTGGAGCACAGAACCCAGCTTATACTGAAACTCAAATGGAGCTTCTGAACCACATCAACATCTTATGAACCCTTGCTAATCGGACAGATGTGACAATATATATATAGCCTACTAATTGGGGTTCGACAGAAACCTACAAAACTTGGATCAAGTATTCAGAATGTTCTCACTCCTAGGCTATTCTCAAGTACTAGAACTCTTGCCCACACAAGTAACCTGTTGATTTCTTGTCTCCAAAAATGTAGAGTTTCTGTAGCTTTAAATTTCTTCCCCTTCTTTTTGTTAAAATTTTTTACTATTGTGTATCTACAAAAAAGTACCTAATCTTTTCCCTCAAAATAATTTTTGTGTTCCATGGATATTGACCCTCTGCAGGGGCCTAACTACTGGGGTAGCAGACGTAGCAGGTGCCCTGGGGCCTGGGTCAGTAGAGGGCCCGGGCCATGGGGCAGCTGCTAGTTCTTCTGCCCCCCCAGTAGTCTCATTCCTGTGTCCTCCGGCAATGAACATAACAGTTCACTGCCGGTGTGGCAGAGCTGCGGGGCCCGGTGCATGGTACCTCTGAACGCCTGGGCCCTGTCTACCTAACTGCCTAACTATATATGGCCCTTATAACTACCTAAATGCTGCCTACCTGACTATATGTGGCCCCTATAGCTACATAGACCCTGCCTGCCGGACTATATATGTCCCTTATAGATACCTACAGTAGAAGAAATTCCTCAGCACTCCACAGGCTTCGTGAAAATAAATTACATTTATAGCACCACTCTACCAGACCAGTGGTCGCTAGACCACCTCCAGCTCCTCCATTTGCCTTTCTGCCCTACACCAGACTTGACTGACAAAGGCCTGTCTTGGCCGAAAATTCTCAAAAATAGTCTGGATTACTTATATTGCATTAGATGTCTTCTACACTGGAGATATGATCACCATAATGTTGCTTTAAATAAATGTAATTTATTTTCATGAAACCTGTGGAGTGCTGAGGAATTTCTTCTACTGAATTTTCGGGGGTTGGTTACCCCACCATAAACACCCCAGCATTTCTAAAACTACCGGATGGTGTGCGGCATCCTTTCTACAACTTATTGCTACCTAGACACTACCTGCCTGCCCGCCTATATGTGGCGCCTATAGCTACCTAGACCCTGCCTGCCTCACTATATATGGCCCATATAGCTACGTAGACCCTGCCTGCCTGGATATATATTGCTCCTATAGCTACCTAGACCATGCCTGCCTGACTATATATGGCTCCTATAGCTATCTAGACCCTACTTCTGCCTGACTTTATATGCCCCTCCCCTATACTATACCCTTATAAACCTGCCCTGGTCCAAAGGGCTAAATTATTCCCCTTAAAGCCTATACCCTAACCTAAACCCTGTCTGCCTACCTATATGGGGCCCTAAAGCAACCTAAACTCTGCCTGCCTATATGGGGCCCTATACTCTACCTAAACTCTGCCTGCCTATCTTTATGGGACCCTATAGCTAGTTAAACCCTGCCTGCCTGTCTGCCTATATGGGGCCCTAAACTCTACCTAAACCATGCCTGCCTGCCTATATGGGGATCCTATAGCTTACATAAACCCTGCCTGCCTATATTGGCCCCTATAACCTACCTAAACACTGCCTGCCTACCAATCTGGGGCCCTAAATAGCCTGCCTAAACCCTATCTGCCTAAATGGGCCACATGTAGCCTAGCTAAAGCCTGTCTGCCTATTTGGCACTCCCTATAGCCTATTTACCTACCTACCTATGTGGGCCCCAGCTATAGCCTATCTACCTAGCTACCTGGGGCCACCTACATCCTAACTATGGTCCACCTACTGCCTACTTAACTACCTGGGGCCTACCTACAGCCTGCCTACCTACCTAACTTGGAGCTGCCTACTTAACTGGGTCCTAACTACTGCCTACCTAGGGCCAATCTACCTACCTGTAGCCTACCTGAGACCTGCCTAACTACTGCCTACCTAAGACCAAACTACCTACCTGTAGCCTGTCTACCTAACTGAGACCTGGCCTAGGACCAATCTGCCTATATATATAGTGGTGGCCGGGAAAAGTCATCATAGCGGTCTGGACCGAATGCAGAACAAAAGGGAAAGTCAACAACTCGCCAGAGAAACATCACCTCTGAGTCACAAGATGTAACTGTACTGTAATCACTTATAAATCTGCAGAGTTTGTGTATACTGGGATCTACAAATATATGGTCCCTGTATGGTGTTAAGATGCAGTCTGTAGAGTACCTGTGTACACTGATACCTATCACTATGTAGTCACTATATGGCAGTAATATTGGTCTTTGTATACTGATCTTTATTCAGTAATAGTGTAGGGGTGTTATTCAGTCAATGTGGTAGTAATTTGTGGTAGTGTTCTGTCGGTGTAATCAGGTCCTTGTTGGGAATGTTGGTCTTGGTGTAGTGGGATTTTTATGGTAGCAGTATGATGGTGATATGTATGGTGAGTTATTTGCCCCTTGTACCATTTAGTAACTGGATGTCTCGGTAATGTTCTTATGTATATATGAGTGCACAAGGGGGCCAAGAGGGCGGTGTAATGGTTGAGCAGAAGATAGTATTTCCTAGACACATTAAGTGAGTGCCATCAAATACCTGTGCGGGTGACGTCTGCTCCATCCACGAAAGGCGAGTTAAGGGGAAATTATGGTTTGTATTAGGGGGATTAGATGACCCCACCCCATCTTGATGCCTATTCAAGAGAACAAAATTTAATACCTAAAACTAAGCATTTGCTTATCCAGTTTCAACAAGACATCACATGTCTTGCATTACATACCTTGCTGGGTTCTCCCACTCCTGTGGATGTCTCCGAGCAGTCTTGTCACTCCTCAGAAACTCTGCAAAAGAGTCACTGTTGATAGACATGGATTTGCTGAGGAGGCTGCATATTCTACTTGGGTAGCTACTCTGTCCTGACTAAGCATATGATGGATAGTGTGGGCCACCGTTTCTAGTTCCTGTAACCCTTAATCAGGGATTCCAGGTGCGAAAGTGTTTCATGTGGTTCTGAAAAAGAGAAGAAATAAGAAACAATTAGGAATAAAAGACAAACTAATTGATTCCTGCAATAAGATTTTTTTTTATTATTGCAGTCTGGATGCATTTTTTTGGAACCAAAGCAAAAGACTTTCATATCTATAGTACAGTCATGGCCGAAAGTTTGGAGAATGATACAAATTTTAATTTTTACAAAGTCTACTGCATCAGGTTTTATAATGGCAATTTGCATATACTCCAGAATGTTATAAAGAGTGATCAGCTTAACAGCAATTTAAATTTCAAAGTCATTAGTTGCCTTTGAAAATGGGAACTTTTTCTTCCCCAAAAAACATTTCAACTTCATTGCAGGCCTACTTAAAAGGACCAGCTAACACTTTCAGTGATTGCTCCATTAACAACAGGTGTGGGTGTTGATGAGGACAGGGCTGGAGATCAATCTGTCATGATTAAGTAAGAATCACACCACCGGACACTTTAAAAGGAGGCTGGTGGGTTGGCATCATTGTTTCTCTTTCTGTTAACCATGGTTATCTCTAAGAAACATTGCAGTCATCATTGCACTGCACAAAACTGGCCAAACGGGGAAGAGTATTGCAGCTAGAAAGATTGCACCTCAGTCAACAATCTATCGCATCATCAAGGAATTCAAGGAGAGAGGTTCCATTGTTGCCAAAAAAGGCTCCAGGGCGCTCAAGAAAGACCAGCAAGTGCAAGGACCGTCTCTTAAAAAAATGTTTCAGCTTTGGAATCGGGCTACCAGCAGTGCAGAAGCTTGCTCAGGGAAAGGCAGCAGGCAGGTGTGAGTGCATCTGCACCCCACTGTGAGGCGGAGACTCATGGAGCAAGCCCTGGTGTCAAGGAGGGCAGCAAAGAAGCCACTTTCCTCCCGAAAAAACATCAGGGACAGACTGATATTCTGCCAAAAGGTATAGGTAGTGGACTGCTGGGAATGGGGTAAAGTCATTTTCTCTGATGAATCCCCTTTCCGAATGTTTGGAACATCTGGAAAACAGCTTGTTCGGAAAGGACAAGGTGAGCGATAAACCCCCAGTTTGTCTCATGCCAACTGTTAAGCATCCAGAAAGCATTCATTTTGTGGGGTTGCTTTTCAGCCAAGGAATCGGCTCTCTAACAGTCTTGCCTAAAAACACATCCATGAATAAAGAATGGTACCAGAATGTCCTCCAAGAGCAACTTCTCCAACCGTCCAAGAGCAGTTTGGTGATCAACAATGCCTTTTCCAGCAGGATGGAGCACCTTGCCATAAAAGCAAAGGTGATAACTAAATGGCTCAGTGAACAAACATAGAGATTTTTTTGGGGCCATGGAGGAAACTCCCCAGATCTAATCCCATTGAAAAAACTTGTGGTCAATCATCAAGAGACGGTGGACAAACAAAAACCAACAAATTGTGACAAAATGCAAGCATTGATTGTGCAGAAGGGACTGCTATCAGTCAGGATTTGGTCCAGAAGTTGATTGAGAGCATGCCAGGGAAAATTGCAGAGGTCCTGAAGAAGAAGGGTCAACACTGCAAATATTGACTTGCTGCATTAACTCATTCTAACTTTCAATAAAAGCTTTTGTTAATCATAATATGATTGCACTTGTATTTCTGTATGTGATAAAAACATCTGACAAACACACATAAAAACCAGAGGGCAAAAAATCATGTGAAAATATAATATTTGTTTCATTCTCAAAACTTTTGGCCATGACTGTACTTGTGTGGTACTACAGAGCGGGGGGATACTGTACTTCTATGCTGATGTTTATCCGATCCTTTTTTCCCTTGCCTTGCAGTGATACAGTGATTGAATTGTCTGTGACATAAAAATGCAATGTTATGCTGACAGTTGGAAACCAGATTACATCAAGGGATTAATGCTTTGGGATGAGTTTGAGCAAAGATGGTCACCTGAGTAACAGGGGTTAGATGATAGTCTGTAAAACCTGTAAGTGGGCTTCTAGTTAGTTCTGTGGAGTTTTGTATTGAGTTCTGTTCAGCAAGCAAGTGGTTCAGCCCTGAACCTATGACCGGTCCAGAAACAGCTTTCTAACTCCTTGTCCTAGGAAGAGGAAAAATAGGCCAAAGCTTGAAGATAAAGTGGAGCCCTGTCAACATATGGGATTAAAGTCCTGAGAATGGGGGGCGTGGCCTGAAGCCAAGGAAGATGGACGCTTAGGTGCACAGCTCCTTGGAGCCCTCGTGATTAAACGCTGCTGCAGCACACAGAACCCGGCAGACAGCCATAAAAATCACCTATCCGGCCTCTGGAAACGACAGGGAACCTGCCTGACACCCGCGACAGCATCGCTGTGGACCGCAGCAACTCTCCGCTCTGAGAGCTTGCCGACAGAGACCTCCCTGCTTTCCCGCGCTTGGCGCCATCTCTGACAGCACTTCCAAGTGACTGCACGACCTGCTGAGAGGTACCCGGAGGAATCACCCGGAGGTAGAGATGCACCGGTTTTCCTACCTGTGTTTCTGGGAGGTGCGATGGATCCTCCGGCGCTCGGCGCCATTACTGACCGCGCGGACACGTGGCTTCACGGCCTGTGACACACCACTCTGCGGAGGCGTCCTGCGGTAGGAGGAGGCCGCCATCTTTTCCCGCACTAGCGGAGGAGAGGTACGTAGAACCCCCGGATTCTGGAGGCATTCAGACGGAGGACTTGTGGCACGGTTGAGCCCTTTAGGG
>JAODAL010060936.1:0-20607 GCA_025379985.1 Phyllomedusa bahiana | reverse complement strand
TTTTCCAACAGTGAGAACAGTATACAAACAACAAAAAACAATATATCAATTGAAATCCAGTGCAGTGATTTTATAGCTAAATGTAGCACTTGCAATATATATATATAGGATCTACTATAAAAAAATTAAAGGTTAGATTCCTAGAACATCTGAGAGATGTAGGGGGCCCAAAACGAATTAAGTCCAATGTTGCGAGGCTTTTTCCCAAAAACCATAATGGGCAATAAAAATATTTTGAGGAATTTGGGCTTTAAAAAAAGTATTAAAACAAAAAAGGGGGGTGACGGGAAAAAAGATTAAAGGGGACCGGGGGCTTTTTGGTTTTTTTTCCCCTAAACTTTTTCCCATTGGGCTCAATTTAGGAGGGAAATTATGCTCCTTTTTAAATTTAATTTCAAACAAGTTTTTCCTTTTTTTCTAGTAATTTTTCTTTTTTAGTTTATTGCATTTACATGACAATGTTTGGTATGTCCCTAAACTCATTGTAACACCTTTGGTTTTTTTTTTCTTTTTCCCCGGTATATCGCCCAGATGTGTAAAAATTTATTTCACCGCGCATATTTTGCTTCCCCAGTTCCAGTCGGGGCTCTTTGGGGGCTTCGGGGCGCAGGCGTTTTGGAATCTATATGCAATTGCACTCCTTTCCGGTTTTAAGCGAACGTCATTTCCATTTGCACAGCATTTTTCCGAAAACCCGGACAGCCAACAGGTGAGTTGAATGATTTTAAGTTTTTGTATAAATAAGCATTTGTTCTTTTTTTTATTTGCTACACTAAGGGTCAGACGCCCAAAACCGGTTAAAAGACTTCCATACCAACCCACGAGGTGTTTAAATTTTTTGCTCGCCTTCGTTTTGCCGGGGTTGTTTTTTCCTTCTATTATGGATCACAAAATGCTGTTTTTTAACCCATTTTGTGGGCCGTCCATGTCACGCTGCCCCATAGTTTTTTTTCTTTGCTACTTGTTTTCCCCGGGTGATGTCACAGTTTTAAACCTGAGTTCCCTAGCCTCCATTTTTATGACATCCATACTTTATTTAAGGAGCCGCAGAGCTGAAAATTCTTTGAGGGTCTGCAGTTAGTGGTGGCAGGTAAGTGCTCTGTGTCTTAGGCTCCTATTGTGTCCTTTTCTTGTGTCTGGGCTTCTCTGTCTTCATCTCCTTTCGTTATTTCATAAATGTTGGACATTCCTTTTATGTAATAATCTGAGTCCGTCGGTCTTTGCCTTCGGTCTTTGCCGCTGTTGAATTCCTTCTATTATGGATACACAATAAAGTGCTGATTTTAACCCTATTTTGTCCGGCCGTCCATGTCACGCTGTCCCATAGTTTGTTTCTTCATGCTATCGTGTGCTATGCTGCTGGAGCAGGGGACGTGCGGGTTGTAATGGACATAGGCCATCCTGCATAAAGGTGAGCTGACTTTTTTTTGCCTATATGTACAATAACTAATGTATGTAGAGGAGCTGTCAGCTGTGATGTCATGATAACTGGACGGGGCTGAAAGCCAGATCATTCCATTGCATCACAGGCATGGATGGATGGTGGGTGGATGGATGGATGGATGGGTGGATGGATGAATTGATAGATGAAGAGAGAGATTGCCAGAATGAGGATAGTTAGCTGAAAGGCAGGGGCGTAACTACCGGGGTAGCAGGGGTAGCAGTTGCTCCCGGTTAGGGGGGGCCCGCGCCCTGGGGCAGCTGCTATCGCGTTTGCTACCCCGGTAATGCCGCTCCTGGGCCCGCCGGCAGTGAACTTAACAGTTTCCCCTGCGCCGCGGGTGGGGATCGAGGGGCCCGGGCATGCTGCTCTGAACGCCCGGGCCCTCTGGCCCGAGCGTTCAGAGGCAGCGCTTCCATGGAGATAGCAGAACGGAGCGCCGATCGCTCCGCCCTGCTACTTCCCCTGCCAGCGCTCTGTGATCACGTGGGCGTGCGCGGTGACGTCACACTGAGCACAGAGGCTGCAGAGAGGCTGCAGTGCGGCGCATCGGGGGAACGTGGACCGAGGTGAGTAAGGGATTTCTTATTTTACCTGCTCCTAAGCCTGCTGTATACCCCTAAGCCGCCTGTATACCCCTAAGCCGCCTGTATACCCCTAAGCCGGTCGTATACCCCCCCTAAGCCGGCCGCATACCCATAAGCCTGCCGTATACCCCATAAACCTGCCGTATCCCCCTAAGCCTGCCTGTATACCCCTAAGCTTCCCTGTATATACCCCCTAAGCTTGCCTGTATACCCCCTAGCTTGCCTTTATACCCCCCCCAGCTTGCCTTTATAGCCCCCTAGCTTGCCTTTATAGCCCCTAGCCTGCCTTTAATAGCCCCCTAGCCTTTGCCTTTATAGCCTCCTAGCCTGCCTAGAAAACCCCAGCCGGCCTGCATAGCCCCCCAGCCTGCCTGAATAGCCCCCAAAAGGCTGCCTAAATAGCTCTAAGTCTGCCTGCCTGAATTTCCCTATAGCTACCGTGAAGCCTGTCTGCCTATATAGCACCCTAAAGCTTGCCTATCTGTATGGTCCCTATAGCTACCTAAACCCTGCCTGCCTATATGGGAACTCTATTGGCTACCTAAACCTTGCCTATTTGGGGCCCCATATATCCTATCTAAACCCTGCCTGCCTAAATGTACCCCATTTTAAACCAGAGGGGCAGGTGCTGGAAAAGTCAGGATTCTAAGATATTTGTGTCTAAATCAGCTGGGACAAGTGGTTTGGGAGATGTCATCATGATGGGGGGACTGGACCCGATGTAGAAACAAAGGGGAAAGTCAACAACTTGTCAGAAAACGTCACCTGTGAGTCAAAAAGATAGTAACTGCACTGTAATCACTTATATGTCAGCAGAGCCTGTGTAACTGCTATCTACCACTATATAGTCACTGTTGGTGGTATATACAGACTACAGAGCCTGTGTACACTGGGGTCTAACCACTATATGGTCACTGTATGGAGGTAATATAAAAGTCTGCAGAGCCTGTGTACACTAGTATATACCCCTATATGGTCACTATTATGTTACTTATGATCTTTGTGTCTGAAACAGTAATAGTGTAGGGTATTATTCAGTCAACTACGGTAATTTGTGGTCATGTTCTGGCGGTATAATCCGGTCCATATGTAGTAGTGTTATTGGTAATGTTGGTTTTGGTATAGTGGATTTGATTGGTAGCAATATAACAGTGAGATGTAGGGTGAGGTATTTACCCCTTGTATTATCTATATTATCTAACAGCATGTCCTGGTACATGGTCGGGGTTAGGGAGGTGGGCGAGGGGGGGGGGGGGGGGGGGTAGCGGGCCCCATCCAAAAGTTTGCTTTGGGGCCCTGGCTTCTCTAGTTACGCCCCTGCTGAAAGGATATATTAGAGAACAATAAACCATTAAAATTCTTATGTCTATGTCTCCAATTAATTTCTATAATATTATTATCATCTCACTTGATATGATGGAGATAAGGCTGGAATTGTCTCCAGTAAAAAGTGTCTGACAGCCCCAGGAAGTGACGAGCATCATGTAGCCATAGTTATAAGGGCTGAGATGACAATATTGGGTTCACTCATTTTTGGGGTTTATCAGTAATTAATAAGTAAATGATGTTAAATAACACACACACATAATATAAAGAAGAACTCTGCCCAAAGGGAAATATCAATCAAGATATACAAAACATGAGGGTCCCAGGTTTAGGAAAATGGGGATCACTTGTTGACAAGGCTGTTTCTGTTACCGCTATAGAATTCACAGAGGGAAGTTGCCAACCCTTTCCTTTCTTAGTTTCATTTTTTTTCTTCCACCTTCTACGAGCCATAACTGTTTTACTTTTTATCAACATAGCCATAATAGGCCTTGTCTTTAATTTGTATTTTTATGGTAATAATTTAATAGTCATGTGTTGACCAGCTCATTAACCTTCTTAGGGTGTAACAGTGTTGAATTACTGTATTTCCCGGAAATTCTCTCTATTGCAATTCCTGATGTAGCGCCGGTCTCGGCGACAAACGCGTTGTTCGGGATTTAATTGATTTATGTTTATAGAAGGTTTGAGCTCTTTTTCAGAGAATATTTTTACACTTAATAAAAATGATTTTTTTATTCATACTCCATGCCGCACGGCGCTGAGAGCCGAGATTTCATTGCGCCCATCTCTCCATAGACTACAATGGGAGAAGTAGCTCGCGCTCTGATTGGCTGGGATAGCCAACCCCCCGCTAGCTAAAACCAATCAGCTCTTTTCAGCATTTTACTGTATTTTGAACTGTCCCGCCGTTGATTGTGATTGGTTCAATCTTCTGCTTAGGCTAGAGTGGGTCCCTGTCGCTCGGATTCTGTTTGGCCGAGATAGCCAAGCCCCCGCTAGCTCGGCCAATCAGCTCTTTTCTGCATTTTTACTGTATTTTGAACCGTCCTGCCTTTGATTCTGATTGGTCAATATTTCTCCATAGGTTTTAATGGTTCACTGTCACTCCTATTCTGATTGGCCGGTTTCTGCCGACCAATGAGAATAGCTTTCAGAATTTGAATTACTGTATCACCCGGCAATTTCCAATATCCTAATTCTTGATATTGCGCCATTCTAGATTTTTGGAAAGTGATTTTTTTTTTTTTTTTGAGGTTTTCTGATAATGTTTTCCACCTTTTTGGAATCATACTCCATGCCGCACGGCTCTGAGCGCCGAGATTTCTCTTGCGATCTTCTATCTGCTTCCTCTCATGTTCCGTTCTTGCTTCACTTCGCCTCTGCCGGAGCATTTAGACCAAAATAAACTAGGTCTGACTGTCGGAGCTGCCGAAACGCCTACACCGCGCCCACACCGCGCCCCTTGCCCGCACCTTCATGCGGGGCGCAACTAAAAGTGGCGAACGCTGCGCCTAACACCGCATCCCTGCGTCCGACAGGGGGATTCGGGCCGGGAGGCGCAGCTTATTCCAAAAAACAGGCGTAAAGCCCGTTCATACATGTCGCCCTATGTGCTGGTGATATGTGGTCATGATGTTGAGGTATTAAATTCAGCCCTTAAAATGGGGTGATATGAGGTCATGGTATTGTGGTATTATTCAGTTACTGTGGTTATATGTGGTCATGGTATAGTGGTATTATTTAGTCACTATGTGGTGGTGATATGGGGTCATAATGTGGTTGTATTATTTGATCTTTGTATAGTGGTATCATTATTTGTCTTGGTTTTGTCAGTAACAATATGGTGATTTACCCCCTGTATAGCTGTATTATGTGGTCACTGTATGACCATTATATAGTGGTATCATCCATAGAATATTGTCTCACAGTGATTTGTATGGGTTTATGTACATAGAATACATTACTTTATATAAATACATCTTTATAGACCCCAGTAACGCCGCTGTTGTGTCTGCGCTGGTCTGCTGGAGGAGGCATGATTCTTTTTTGTGGTTAGAGGTATGTCCTACTGGGATGTCATTTGTTTAGGTGTGGTTAGAGGCATGTCCTGGTAATGTCCTTTATTTGGGTGAGGTTAAAGACATGGCCTGAAGTATCCCTCTTTGCCCTCTCTAAAAGTTGGGAGGTATGCATTCATACAGACGACCTACTACCAATGTTGACATGGTGTTTTTCCGTGCACCGTCATCTATTCAGAAACACAGGATTAACAACTAAGGCTATGCCTACACAGCAAATGTTAAAATGCTGTCCAAAATCGGACGGCATTTTAACATCGCTGTACCACGGTTTTTGCTGTGGGTTTGCGCTAAAAACCACAGTTGGCTTTCGGATTTCCCACTGGGAATCTGTACGGGAATCTGATGGGAATCTAATGGAGGATAGAACATGTTCAATCTTCTGGTGTAGGGCCATCGGTTTAGAAAAAACCATCAGTAGAAAATCCATGCTATGTAGACTACAGCACGGATTTTTGATTGCAGGCTATGGGCACAGGATTAGGGCATGCAACCACAGCACGGACTTTCGGTCGGTTTTTCAGCCGGTTTGCGGTTTTGCAGACCGCCTGAAAAACCGACCGAAAATGAGCACAATGGTGCTCTATGGAAAACCCGTGCAGCAGTCCCCACTGCACAGGTTTTCCGTCCGGCGTTTTTTTCCGCCCGCGGTCCGCCCACAAAAAATTCTACAAGCACATTCTTCTGTCCAGTTTTCAGACGGAATATGTGCATCTCAATGTGAAGGAGGAGGGCTTTTCTCTGCTCATCGCGGAGAAAAGCTGCCCCCCTCTCCCCCGGCGGCCGTGGGGACGGCCGCAAAACAGTGCGAATACCAGTCACATAAACCGACGCGGTCCCTTGCCGTGTAAACGGCCCCTTACAGTCTGAATTTTGAGAATTCCTAATAATGAAACTGCTAAAAAATCTGACTGTAATCCTGTGCTGTGTAGACATAGCCTAGATGTGAGTTCACACGGCATCTTTGGGGCGTATAGCGGCGCATACTTCTATAGACTTTCACTTTCCCTCGCGCGTAAGTGCAGAGAAGAAGTGACATGTCACTTCTTTCTCCCGGTGCCTAAGGCTGCGTCCCTACGGCAAGGGACAAATACCGGTCACATCCACATTCAGATGCACAGATTCAGTCCGAAAACCGGACGGTAGATTGTGCTTGTAGAATGTTTTGCGGGCGGCGGGATAAACCGCTGGATGGAAAACCCGTCCAGGGGGACTGCTGCACGGGTTTTTCATAGGAGCCCGTCGTGCTCATTTTCGGACGATTTTTCAGGCGGTTTGCAAAACCGCAAACCGCCTGAAAAACCGTCCGAAAACCCGTGCCGTGGGGACATGCCCTAATACACGTCAGGAAAAGCAGCAGATAATCTTAGCTCTCAATGAAAGCTTTGAATTACTGTATTTGTGGGGCGTATTGCAGCACAATTATGCACCAAAATACACCAGCAAACATGCCTTGTGAACATACCCTAAGATGCAAGCAGACGCTTCTATTTCTCTAGTGCAGTAAAGTTAATGGTCATCACATTTTAATCACAGACTCACGATTTTTAGATTTTTACTAGTGTAAAGCATGCCTGCCAGTATTTTGGTGCAAATTGTGCCATATTTCTGGCGCAATTGCCACAATAAATGTGCCCCAATGAGATTAAGTTGCAGTTCCAACCAAAGCCCAATAGACACAGATGTAGTAGTGCTGATTTTGTCATAGGGCTCGTTCACACGGCTTGTTTCAGAACAGATTTGCCACCGTATTTACGATGGTAAATCCGTTCCGAAAATCAGTTACAAATAAGTAACAGGCCATTTAATATTGCTTTCAATGGGAAATACGTGTTCAGACGACACTTATTTCCATGCCGTATTGCGCCGCGGATTTGGGGCCGCAAAACGGCCGGAAAAACAATGGTCCTGTCACTTATTGAGCCGGATTTTGCGACGGATTCACCCCATATAATGAATGGGGTTTGTAAATCCGTCGCATAATACGTGCCACACTTTAGTGACACTTATTTCACACCGATTTACAACTGATTTCGGAACGGATTTACGATCGGAAATCCGACGTGAATCCGTTCTGAAATAAGCCGTGTGAACGAGCCCATATAGTACAGCATGCAATGACTTTATCTTTGGTTTTACATAGAACTGGAGTTTATTCTGCTTTCTCGGAGATATTCTCAAGCTGCTACATCTGTATTCATTGTAAGGTGCGGGCCCACTTTCACTTTTGCTTCACACTTCCTGGCCTCCTGCAGTCTGATTGACACAGGACATGTCCTATGTGGCTTTGCACAGTGCGCACACCCAGCCAATGTCAGAGGACAGCTGGAGGCAGAGCCTGAGAGCTGCTAACTTCCTCATGCAGAACTTAGCAGGAAGGGAAGCCACAAGCTGAGGTCTAATAACATGAAGAGCATTGCAGACAGACAGAAGCTTTACCAAGATTACATCTCCCACTATGAATCCAGGAGCCATGAAGGCAATGTAACATTGTGTGATCAGAAGCTGGAGTGCTGGGGGCACACTCAGCTCTGTGACTACCCTGCAGTCCTGGGGGAATCCTACTCCCAGATGATCAGACAGAATTTACAGAGCAGAAAAGAGGAGCACAGGGTGGAAGTGCTGAAGCAGATGATGAAGGGATTTGCCATCCTCGAGCTCATTTGTGTCAATTTATTTCTGTTTCCGTGGAGGAAAGAGATCAGGACACTAAAGGTAGGAAAACAACAAGGAGCAGCCTGTAGTTGGGGGTGGGACGCAGTGGGGAATTGTAAACTATTTAGTATAAAACATGGGACCTGATTCTGTTGACGAGAGCTATGAATTTATTTCAGACACCAGGAACAGCGACCCCCAACTTGAGGTTTGTGAAACTACAATTCCCAGCATGCCCTAACAGTTGGATGCTAAAGAGCCACCTACAGCCCAGTTCACATCTGCGTCAGAGGTTCTGTTCAGAACCTCCGTTAGAGAGGTGGAATCGGTTCTGTTTTGCACTGGAAACCAACCTACTACAATAGGTCCATTGGGTGTCCGTTATGGTGTCCAACATTTTATCAGAAAAAATAGCTCTACTTTTTACGTAGTTCTTGACAGAACGCAATGTAACCTCCAACGCAACACAATTGTGGATCAGGCCTAGGAGTAAAAGAAAAAGCAAGCAAGTGGAGGATTGTACAGGATTAGGCTATGTTCACACGGCAATGACTGGGAAGTATTTCAGCCCGTAATTCGCGCCGTACTGCGCTCAATTACGGGGCGAGATACGTCCCAGTCATTACGGTAATCCACAGTTCTCATAGAGAGCTATGGATTACGTCTCCTCTCCCTGCTCTCACAATACAGCGAGCGGGAAGAGAAGTAAAATGTCAATTATTCACGGCGTATACACGCCGAGAATAATGAATGTCTATGGGGCATTTAAGTCCCGCAATTAAGCCGTGTGAACATAGCCTTAGGAAAATATAGAAATAATGCCATAGCTGTCCATTGATTGTGTCTGGTACTGCAGCGTGGCATAACTAAAGCAGATGATCTTGAGCTGCAGTACAATACAACCTGTAGACAAGTGTGGTTTTGTCATATGAACTGTAAGGCTATGTCTCCACAGCATAGTAATACATTCGTATTTTCAGCGGTCTTAGGATTTTAAAAGCACCGAAAATACGATCGTTCGTGCAGCCCCATAGACAGCAATAGAAAAACCGACCTGTATTCTCCACGGGTCGTTTTTACTACGATCGTCTTTCAGCATCGGCGGATTATACAACATGTTGTATAATACGCTGGCGCTTTTAGTTTTTTCGCCGTCTTCCCATACAATGAATTGTATGGGTGACATAAAAAAAAAAACGAGAAGCGACTGCGGTTTTTGCGCAAAACGTGACAAAAAACGCGGCATGCATCAAAAAAAAAAAACACGGTCTATTTTTTTTACAATGCTGTAAAGCCCTAGCCTAAAGGGGAAGGAGGATACATTTAAGATTAGTGTAGGGCTGACCACTGAGACCCTCACTGACTGCTAGTAAGAGTGACTCAATTTGTTATATGTGTACCCACAGTTTCCCAACACCAAGAAAAGCAATTAAAATCCAAACATACTTCACATAATTAAAAACGGAGACAAAAACCTCCAAATGCCGTTCTACTGATGCGTTTCGAGCCAACAAGCTCTTAGTCGTAGCAGACTCCATTTGTTACCTCAAAAATTATTTTACACATGACTTCTTCAGAAAAACGTTTTTTTCACAGTTTTTTAAGCCAAATCTGAGAGTAGAATAGAAAGAAGCTGGGGATATAAAGGAAGGCCCTATACCTCTCCATTCTGCTGGATCCACTTCTGGCTTTGGATCAAAAATCTACATCAAAGCCACTGTCTCTGAAATCACCCTTTGGGTACATTCACACGAATGATTTGGATACTGATTCTGACATGGATTCAGTGCTGAATCTACCTCAGAGTCAGCATCCAAATCTCACTACAATCAACCTTACATTGTTTCCAATTGGAAATCCACATCACAATGTACATGATGCTGATTTTCCACAGTGCGAATTTATTTTTAGTGCAGAAAAAGAACTGATCTGTCAATTCCTGATGCGGATTCAGCGCCTGATCCTCACATAGTATATTGGAGACTGAAAATCTGCCTCTGAAATCAGTGTCAAATACACATCCAAAATCAGTGCTTACTGCCGTGGATTTTAGTCTTGAATTCCACAGTAATTCATGCTCAACCTAACCATACCCACAGTGCTGGTTCACACCAGGTAGATCTGCATTTTTTATCACTTTTTTTTTCAGATATTACAGGGGATTTTTCTACATCGATTTCAATGGCGGCAAAATCTGCACTAAAATCTGTAGATAAACCTTTCCTGCAGTGGTGCCTTCTGTTGAAGTCAATGTAAAAGAAAGTCCTTGATAAATCTGCAACAAATGAGCACCAGATCTGCCTGAAGTTGTCCCCTTCAACTTCTTAAATATGTTGTTCAACCACTTATATCTCTTTCCTGGACGAGTAGTTGTTACAATGACTGCAATGATCACATTTTCATAATACTCGGCTTCCTGAATAACTTCCTATTTATTCAACCATAAAATAGTTGGGGGTTTATTGATGCTCACCTAAAGAACACTTTGCAGTAGTTTGGGAAAGCTGGATAACAGCGTTCATGGGTTTTTAGCTTTCGCGGAAACTAATATAGGTACATTTTTCTTTTTTGGTTATTTTGAGTGTAGCACCCTGCAGTTTGGTAACCATTCTTTGTGTTTAGAGGGGTCGTTCAGGGTTAGAAAAATTATTTGCTTTATTTTCCTAGAATGAGTGCCACTTTTATTAATAGGACGTTTCAGGTATTACAGTTTTAAAGTCTAGGGCTGAGATGCAATACCACACACAGCCAATGGACATGGGTGGCGCTGTTTTAGGGATAAACAAAGAGAGCGAAATGTATGAATTCTGGCGCTGATAGATCTGTTCTAAATCACTTTAAGATAGTGCAGAATGCGCCAGAATGTATGAACTTGTTCTTCTGCAGTTCATATAGACGCATTGTAGTGCCAATACGACAACTCAGGCTCAGTCAAACCACCTTTTACCTGGTCTGGCTGTTCTAACTGTTCTGCACCAAAGTTTTGGTGTCAAAGAATCATAAATGTGTCTTCTTCTAATAATGTGGTGCGACACGCCCCCCAGAACGCCCAAAACTTTGGCGCGCTAAAAAGTGTCTTTGGTGCCAAATATAGGACAAATAAACTCAGACCAGAAGTAGAAAACTGAATAGATATAACCAATTACAAAAATTCCTGTTTAAGCATATATTTTGCCTCCACAGTTACTTTCAGTGGACTTTATGACGGAAATGTATGAAGTGGTTTACACCAGTACTAGTTTAGTAAAGGGGTGTGACCTCATACTGCCTTACGAATTCATTACAGTTTGCTCCAAAAAAGTGCCCCAAATGAAGCCAAAAATCTACTTCAGGTCCTAAGAGGCTTTTTTTTCTATACTTCCGCATAGACAATAAAAGATTAGTCTTAATAAACTCCTTTTCAATTTTTATTAAGACAGGCATGTTTTCTGCCATTCTTAATACCTTTACCCCTTTGTCTTTCTGGAACAGTTATTCACCCAAAAAATAGAGGCATATTTACTTAGACCAAGTTTTATATGCCAGTCTAAGACTAGATTCACACGGCTTAAATTGGGGCACATTTCGCTGCGTATTTAGAGGCGTACTGTGCTGTAATATGAGCGAAATGTGGCCCAGTTATTACAGTAATGCATAGTACTCATAGAGAACGTCGTATTGAACACGCGTGGGGAGATAAGTGAATGTAATTTTTTCATGACACTTACGCGCTGCGAGTAATGACAGTCTATGGGCCCCACATGAGTACGCGCCTGAACGCCGGCGTATTTGCGGGGCGTACTATACGCCCCACAATTACTCCATGTGAACTTAGCCTAAGGCACAAGGCCACTGGAGTAAAGTGTGACAACTTTATTTTTCTAATAAATCTATCATATCAATAGCTGTCTGTGGGCAACAAGAGGAAACCTATCCCAGCTATGGCCTGCTGTATATTTTCTGCTATAATTTACACCAATTTTTGGCGTAAATTATAGTAAATGGGTCGGATCGTGAGAGGCCATGCCCCTTCCGGCAAAGCCTCACCCATTGTTTCTAAAAGAGGTGAACAGAACGTAAATCATATATGAGGCTCATACAAAAATATGCGAAAGATCAATTTGCTGTCTGTCCAGAATCTCTGATAATCTGAAATCCCCATGTGCCACACTTTTCATGTGCTTCCTGATGACGGACATATACTGGTAGAAACAAGACAGATGACAACTCATGACCAATATCTGGCGCATGTCTAATATGTGAACCGAAACATATTCATTAAAAGGGGAATGCCAGAGGAAATGCAATATTTTTCCTATAAATTTCTTGCTTCTCGATGTTATAATACTGAACGACCCCATATACAGAACTTCAAGTTCTTTTGTGAAACACTGCAGCTGTCACTCTTGAATAGACATATTTGTGAAGTTCCCTTGTAAAAAGTAATTTGCATTGTAATAACTGAACAGCGGAGTGCCCGCATTTGTGCACAGCTGGGTGGGTCTACACCAGTGATGGGTTTCCAGATGTCCTTGCTCCCATACCATTTACCATACCATTTCTGGGGGAAATTTGAAATACAAGTGTAATAGCTCTTACCTCTATGGCTGCAGCTACAGTGCCTCCATAAACAGTGCCAGGATAGTGCCCCATACTGTAAAGGGTTCCCCCCCTAGAAACAGTGGAAGCATAAGTATCTCCCTTAACACAGTCATAGAACTGATAAAGTGATAACATTCTGTCTAACTGCAACCCACAGCTCCATTTAAAGGGGCTGCCTGGCACAAATGTTTCCTATTAAGATGGTCAGATTTAAAGGGGCATTCTGATCTCCCACTTTGATGGCAATGGCAGATTGATAGGCTATGCCATTAAAGTGTGACAGATGCAGGCTTGTTTTAAAGGACTTTCTGGCACAAATGTTTCTATATAGATGGTCAAACCTAAAGAAATGTTCCCATCTCGCACCTCTTGGACCCTCACTTATCTTGGGAATCAGAGTCTCCGTACAGAGTGAAGAGGTGGTCATGATTGCTCAGAACTCTCCATATTCTACAAGAGTTCTGAACACACACCTAGGCTGTACTCTGAATTCCCGTAAAACAAATTGCTTCTAAAGATACTTGATTAGATACCTTTTTTTTTCTATAATAAAAATGTATTGTTTTCTTGCAGAAATTTACTGGAAATTTTGTGTATTTTGTTCAACCTGCAATCCCAGAAGATATCATCGCGCAGATCCTCCAACAAGTGGGTTATTCTAAAGCATCAGATACAGAATATACTATCAGAGGTAAAATAAACACTGAGGAGGCCAAGCAGACAGCCTTTGAGTTGTACCTGTCTAGAATTCAATGTGAAAAGATGGTTTTGTCCATGAATGAAGATAGATCCGTCTGTGTAAGTCTATTAGTCAATAGGCCTAACACTGACGCAAACAATGGAAGTGAACATATTGGTCATGCTGATAAGAATACCAACAGAACCTCTAACATCCATGAAATTGACGGAGTAAATAAATTAGAATTTAGAAGTAATATCATTGATACTAATCAGACTACAGATGACCTGACCATAAGTCATACAAGCACCCAAGATGTCACTTCTGATACCTTTAAAAAGGGTTATTATATCAAACACATGGACAGCGATGAGTTCCTTAGTAAGTACAGCGACCTCAACTTAGCCCAACAACCAATTCTTCCATTACATATCAAACAAAACAAGCCCAAGGAGTGGGCAGTGACAAACTCCAAAGAATCAAACGTTGCCAAAAGTTATATCCCAGACTCCTTTGTGAGAGAACCTAAATCAACTATTACTGAGAGCAGAGACATTGTGGAGAACATAACTTGTGGCCTTCAAAGTGACAACATTGATGTAAGGACTTTTACTGATAAACTTAACCATCCAAAATCTGTTATGCCTGATGAATCGCGTCCCGAAGTCGCGATGCCAACTAAGCAAGAACGTGTGGTGACAAAACTGAAGATGCAGAATGTGACCGGAGAGTTACTGGCTTACCCTATTGAGGAAACGGTACCACCATGTTCAGCTATGCTTTCAGACGGTACTGATTTGGGTAGAAAGGAGGTAAAGTGGGCATTCCTGAAGACTAAAGAGGGAACCGAGAGCTTCGCCAGTCCAATGTCCCTATCTTCTGATTTCTCAATGTTGAATATTTCCAGTAAGTCAGTTATTTGGACTCCAGGGACAGAGAATAGGCTCCGAGAGCCACCCAATTCCACATACATTCCACCAATTGCACCTAACAGTGAGTTAACTAGATTGACAAATATTAAACCAGAGGAAAATCACTTCCAAGCTCCCTCTCCATCAGAAGGTACCCTCCTGGTTAATGAGTTCAAAATGCATGAGGATACCAAGGAGGACTATGTGATGATTACTAGAAAAGATCACCTCCAAAACTGAGTTAAATGTTTTGTATCAATTTAAAAAAAAATATATAATTTTGGGTTGAGATGATTATTTCAAGACAAAGTCTAATCAATGAACATTTGATTACAGTGGTAAAAGAGGTGCAGGATATTCCAAACTCTTTGGGTGTCTGTCAAGAAACATTGTAGAAAAACTAACGTGTTATGCCCAGTGCAGGGCCTGAGGTGGTGATTGTATAACACACGGATGCAAAGAACACCAAAAAGAGAATCCATATGTCATGCTTTGCCCCCTCAGGTCCTGGCCGCGGCAGAACACTGTCGAGATATGCCTAGACTATTTCTTAAACACCCTATTAGCAGCAAACAACTTATAGTAGATTAAACAGCATATTGTAAAATTCACCTTACATAATCTTTGGAGCGGAGATTCATTTTCTGCATACTGCTTGTACATTTCATTCAACATTAAAACAGCATACAGTAAGCTCTCTGCCAAAAAGGAAACCAGTTGAAGTCCAAAACTTGTTTCAGTAAAATTTATAAAATGTTAGGTGAACCCTGGTCGCTACTTTTTTGCTTTTAGGGACCAATGATTCTTCAAGGGGTTGTCAAAACTTTTAGTTAATAAAGAAAAAAATTAAACATAGCCCAAATATACTCCCTGCGGATTTAGTGTTGAAGCATCTGTGGGGTCTGTGGTCTCTCTCTCTAGTTCATGGATCTGTGGCTTCAGCGGTCACTCGTCCTTTTATTGACTTCAGTGCTCACGTGGTGTTCAATGGAAGGGTAGAAGTTAACAAAGACCAAAGATACCACTCAAGTTTTAAACTGGGATTGGTGGGGAGTACATTTATTTGTTATACAGTTGGGGTCTATTTTTTTTAATTTAAATCAGATAACCCTTTAAAAGTAGTCATAAATGTGTTAATGATGAGTGTGAACTATGATTTAAATATAGTAAGATAAATACAATAAATAATCTATTCCAATTGAAGTGCCAACTCAAAATAGCAATTTTTATGTTATTGGGGAATTATTACACGTATGCAGGTGGAAATCCACAGTCACTTATGTTTTACCATCCGTTTCAGATATTTCAAATATTAAACTGAAATATTTTTTTATGATTAAACTTGCTTCCTATGAGGTTAAAGTGTCCACATTTTGAATAAAATTTTACAGTTTGTAAGTAGATATAATCCACACAGGAGTTTATGAATGCAATGAATCTGTCACATTGAACACACTCGGGCACATGTATGAACCTGTTTAGGTCTAAAACTCACTTTTTTGCCCACAGGTTACTATGGGAAAAAGAGTGAGTTTTAGACCTAAGCAGTTTCATACATGTGGCCCTCTGTCTCATCTGTTGGCAGCATGTTATAGAACAAAAGGGGCTGAGCAGGTTGATATAGATGTGCATAGAAAGATTCAGTAGAACCTGTATTTTATTCATTTAAATCCCTCCCTACTTTGGGTAATGAGTTCAATAGGCGGTGTCATTAGTGATTGACAGCCTTTTTTTATGATTGTGCACAAATAGGTATCAATCACTGATAAGACCACCCACTGAACTTCTTAACGGAGAATAGGAAGGGCTTTATATTAATAAAATACAACTTCAACTAAATCTACTAAACTGTATATCAAAATGCTCAGCTCCTTCTACTGTATGAAATGCTGCTAACAAATCAGATTGTATGTTCAAAGTGCCTGGATTAGTTTGCATTGTACTTCAGAGCTATATTCACAATTCAGCTAGTTTTTACAGGACACAGGCAACAAGTGACAAATTTCTAGAGCAAGCTATGTAGAGACATTGAGCGAGCAGGGAATACTGAGTGATCTCCGTTACGTTGCAGAATTGTAAAAGCAGCTTTTGAGTATAATGAAGCTGTAGAACAAGACAAGAAACATGTTTATGAAGTTATTCAACATAATAATTTGCTATGATGACCCATATACTGGTGCTCATTGGCGGACACTATTGAATGGAACTATTTTAGCTACCAAATCTTTCACCATTAAAGCTTTATACCCAAAGTGATATTTACAGTACTAGTGGTAAAACTTCTTGGTTTGTGGTAACATCAGACAGGTTCCTATTTATACACACATGGGTGAACACAGTATTTGTTACAGCTTTGGCTATTTTTTTTTTCTCCTTTTGTTCTTGTATAGACCTAGAGTAGAACTAAGACTAGTTCCTGAAATTTGTCAAAGATTTTTAGGTTGATGTAGTCCCTGCTGCATTACTGGTGGAACTACTGCATTTTTAACTTCCACAGTTAAGTGTTGGTGTTGTCCCACCAAACACAGTAAATGCATATCGATAGGATATGCCATCTAATGTATATTTGCACAGCCATGCCCCAGAACCTCTCTATTTTGAAGGGAGCAGTGGTAGAAACCTTTTCAGCAGTACTCAAAACTCCCTTTGAAATCAACGGGACAGTTCCAACCACATCTCTGTGATGAACTGCGACTTTCAGGGAACCATTCGAGATGTGCGGGTCCCACCTCTCACGTAAATTGATGGCATTTCCTATTAATGTGTTTGTTGTGAACACCCCTATAACATACCTTATGAGCCCTATAGAAGCAGGGAGATAAACAACTCTGACGCTCATCACAATGAGAAACTAAAGCTAGCCATGCACTTCAGATAGCAGTTGGTTAAACACTCCTTATCCTGCAAATCTCCTTCACTATGCACAAGCTAAAATTAATACACTTGAATTGTTGGTCAAGCTTGTATGTTTTCTGAATGGGGAGAGGCAAATAAGCATTTGCCAGACACCTGTGGCAATGGTTTATCTCCCTTAAAAACAAATAAGACTATATGTTACCCTTCTCTCCCCCAACATCTGACATCTTGGGTGAAAATATAGTTTAGCCAACATTAATCTAATGTTTTGTTGTTGTTTTTTTTTTTTTTAAATCTTTGCCAAAAGCCGTATTAGGAAATTCAGAGTTAAAGGGGTTGTCCGGGACTTAGAAAAGATTTTTTCTATGGGGCATGATTAGAAATAGAAAAAGAGAAGCCTGCTCACCTCCCCGATGCTCCCGTTCCATCCCAGTGGCCGTCAAGTACATCCCTGCTGCACAGTGAACGTCCATCGTTCACGCACTATGTAATCACAGGCTGAGCATTCACGTGCACATGACGTTGTGGACTGAGATTGGCTGAACATAGCATATGAACGATGGATGTGCACTGCGCAGCCGGAAAAGTCACATTGGTGAGTAGGCTTCTTTCTTACTATTTCTAATCATCATGCCACCAGCGCAGGGACGTTCCTATGGCAGCTCCTGGGCCATACAGCCTATGAAGAGTGATTAGGCTGTGCGGCCGAAGAGAGGCAGCAGAGTGATTTAGCCACTTCATCACCGCTGCCCAGTTCACCACTACCGGGCTGCACGTGCGCCCTCAGTACTACCGGACCAGGCGTTCACAATTCGGCCCAGGCCCTGTACAGCAGTACCCTTAGTACTGCCCTACCAGCTGCCCTGCAAAGTGCTACAAAACATTTATATATTTATATACACAGATTAAAAGTGATAAGAAGTTACAAGTATGTTGTTGGGCGCATACTACGTTTGCCCTTTTGACAGGATCGGCTTTTGGTTTTACAGTCTGACAGTGCTCAATCACAATTAGTTTTTAAAGAAAATGTTTCACCTAGGTTATGCCATCCTTGCTGAGGACAGCATTAGTGACAGACATGCTGTTACCAGGACTGTGTCCCTTATTCTGTAAGATGCAGCTGTTTCAGAGCATTTAATGCTCAAATCTAGCAATTTGCAGCCTGTTCTGCCAGAGAGGAGTCTACTTAGTTCATGAGAAGGTGCTAGCCCCGCCCACCCACAGCTGATCAAACTTCTACTTTGAATACATGAAAACCTGTGAACAGGTGGGTGGAGCTAGCTGTGGGTGGGCAGGGCTAAGACCTGCTAATGAATAAGCTGGACACTTCTCTGGCAGAACAGGCTGCCAAATGTGAGAATTAAATGCTCTGAATCTGCAGCATATTACATAATAAGGGACAGAGCGCTGGTAACAGCAGGTCTGACACGACCTTGTGCTGTCGTCAGCAAGGAGGCATCACCTATGTGACAGGTTCTCTTTAACCAATTTAGGGGCCATTTACACTGCGTTATGGACTATGTCCAAGGTATCTGTCAAGGTGCCATGAAAGTCCTGTACCTAAAGTATATACTGCTGGAAAATAGAGCAAACATAGTCCACATAGGACTACCTCTCTAAAAGACAATTTCTGTATGAGGGGCTTTTAAAAGACTTTCTGTACGTTAAAGGGGTTGTCCAGTTCGAAAAAAATAAAAAAAAAATAGTAAGCTGCTTGTCAAACAAAATAAATAAAAAAAAAAATCCAACTAACCCTTTCTTTGCCCGCAGCCTCTCCCTTAAACACTGTTAGAAGTTAAAAGCTCCAAAAGTGGTATGCAGAGCAGGTACAGTGGAAAAACACCAGTCACATCCATCGGGAAAGTGAAAAAAAGGGCAAGCAAAAGACCGAAAAGCCAGCACTGAAATGGAGGGGGGGAGCAAGGGGGTATGGGCTTTTTTGTTTGGCAAGGCAGTTTACATTTAATTTTTACTTGAACGGGACAACCCCTTTAAGCCCCTTTTTTTGAACTATTCTCTTTTTTAAGTTATTTTACATGCTTTCATACTGTATTAAGACAAAAAACTGCACTCTGTCAATCGAACTATAACCTGTATATATTATAAAAAATATAAATTTTTTAAATATATATTTTAAAAATATATTTTACCCTTTTTATCAGTTGTGCTAAAAACACATTCCAAAAACTGCTATTAACCCAACAGAAAAGCGTTGCAACAACGTTCATGCTTTTTTGATTGGAATGAAATTTAAACACAATAACCAACACTGTAAGAAATGTACAAACAAATCATCACTGTCAAGATTTAAAAAAAAAAAAGACCTTCTGAGAAAGGAATAAATAAAACAGTTGAAAAGTCAAATAAATAAAAAGTTATTGCACTATATCTCTATTGGTCTAAGATGCGAAGCAAAGAGACTAAACTTGGTCCACGATAGCACCTTGAACAAAGCACTTGGTTCCCCAAATACTGGTCCAAACTGGGGTTTCATTCAATACCGTTGCCTTATGTGGCAGGGAACTTTTTTTTTTTCATACATCAAACTGGCAGTGTTGTTTGGGCAATGGACTGCCACATTTAAAAAAAAAAATACAAAATGGTTTCTTGATGTGTGTCAGAAAAAAACATTGTAATGGTTGATATGTAATGAGTTTTGAAAGTCTTCTGTCAAGCTTGCAAGGATTTTCGCACGATTCTTCGTAATGCTGAAAACATCTCCTCCATGTTCTTATCAGCATCTATTACCCTAAAAGAGAGAGGGAAAAGCCCAAATTTTGTCAAAACCAGAAAATGGAATATATTATCAGATTTTTCCAATTTGGGGTGTGTGCCAACTTTTTGTCTTTTATAATATCCCCGAAAAAGTTATCAATAAAAAATCAGTATGGTCCATAGACATTCATTATTCACGGCAATTTCGGCCTGAAAATTAATTACATGTCGGCGTATTTTGCGAGCGGGAAGGGGAAATAACCTAGTTTTTTTTTGAGAAAATGGATTACCGTAATTTTGGGGGTATCCGCCCCCTATTTAAAGCAGTACGGGCGAAAACGAGGCGAGATCGCCCAATAAATTTCCTGTGAACATAGCCCTTTTCAGGGAATGTTCCTTTTTATTAAATGGGTATTTCCAAATGCATTTGAGGCATATCTAGAGAATTGCCCCTCAAAATGTGATAGGTGTGGTTGGGGGAGGGCCCAAAGTCGGACAAAAAAAATGAAGATTGGTCGGCTTGCACACAATTCTCCATTAGTTTTTATGGGGTTTGATACAGCAAGGGAAATGTGTTCTTTTTACCCGGAGCCCACATAGAAAAAAAATCGAGAGGTTTTGGGGCAGGCGTGACAAACTCTGTTCTCTTTTGGGGAATTTGGGGGGATTTATCGGGGGGGTGTAAAGGCATCTGCCACTTACCTGTTTTTGTCATGAGGAAAAAAAGGTGATTAATCAGACCACAGAAAGGGGAAAAAATTGGCTTTCAAGCCAA